>JAPDSC010024864.1:101868-149641 GCA_026290005.1 Latrodectus geometricus
ATATATATATATATATATATATATATATATTCTTGAGGTGGGAATCAAATACACGATTTTTTGGAGAGAAAGACAGTGCACAAATGATTCGGTCACTTACTAGGGCAAATGCGCATTACAACATTGTATTAGTTGCAATATATATTGGATTATTAAAAAAAAAACTAAACTCTGCTGCACGACAGGCCAACTGGGGGAGAGGTGCAAGGCATATATTGCTCATACTTGCTTTTTTGACCGAAGGCTCTTTGGTGCGAAGCAAATGTTCCGGTTAGGAGGTCAGCCTAACAAGGAACCCCCAATGTTTAGTTTCAAAGCATGCTTGGTACTCAGTCTTACCGACCCACTGACGAGATAAAAGCCTGAATAGTGGATTATTAATTATCTTTTACTTTAGTCCAAGATTTCAGTTAGATTAGTACTCGTATATAATAAATAATCATAGAGAATAAACCAAATCAAACAAACTTAAATTGGATGCATTAGTAATCTGCTTTATCTAAACAGACCAATCAAATCATGTACTTTTAAAACACCAATGAACTATAAAGTAGAACTAACATGGAAGAGTAGAGCAGGATATTTAAAAAATAATAGCTCAGATGACGTTTTAAATGTACAACAAATACATTCTGATTAAAAATAATTATTACCTTATTTATGTAAAGTCTACTAAATATATTTTCTTATATAATGCTTCTATTACGAGACTATTAAAGCAATGCGAAAGGGTCATTCTCTCATAAACTTTGATATTTTATTTATTATTCTAGGAATTTCAACTTAATGGATTTGTTTATTTTATAAATGCTTCAGTAATTTCTTTCTGCTATCAAATCAGACGATATTGATAGACATTCGTTAGCGTTCATAAAATGGTTATTCTAGATACAGCACTCCACACATCCGAAAGAGGATTCTTATATTTTCTAAGAACAGCACATGTATAAAACACAGTTCCGAGTTTTTCAAAATAGGACGTAATTACTAAAAGAAACTTTTTTTTATGTTACTCAGAAGTCAATGGAAGACAAAACATGAAGTAACATAATATTTCCTATTCCTTTTTTTAGTTGTTGCTATGGAGACTACATTGAAGAAATGGCAGTGGAAACACAAAACTCAACTAGTATATCTTTAAAATGATTCTTCGAAAGAATATTTTCGTAAAAATGTTTTCTATTGGAGAGCAACAAAATATCTAATAAATATTCCTAATCGGTTAATATTTTTGTCTTCAGATTTGTAAAAGATTTTTTAAAAGTAATTTAAATGACAGAAATGTGCCTTAATAATGTTATGAAGCAATGCAGAATATTCTAGAATATTAAATATTTTTAAAAATATGTTAGCATAATAATAATATTTAGTATATTTTTAGGATTCAAGAAGCAAAATGTTTACTTAATTGGAAATTAAAAGAGCAAATATTTTGCATTTAAAAATATTATTACACTTCTTCTTATGAAATATGTACTACCAATCAAAATAATATAATTATCTTACGGAACACTCATATATAAAAAAAAGAATAATACTTAATGATAGTAAGAAGAAAAGGTTATTATAAAAATTTAATTTGTAACACTATTCAGAACAATAATTATAAGAAAGCGTAATGATATGTCATGGTTGCCTTATGTGTGCATGTCCACATTTTGATGATTGTAAATACTGTCAGTAAATATTTTCAGAATATTTAGCTTTTTTCTACTTTTTTACAGAAATAAATTTATGAAAACAAATATTTCGAGTAATTTCTTCCTCTGAAGATTTTTGTGTAAGACATTAAGGGGAAAAAGAATAAAATTAGAACAAATTAAACAATCAATGTAACTATCAAAATTAAAATAATGGCAAACAATCATATAATTCTTCATTGTAATCCTTAAAAAACTAATAAATTTAATTAAACTTGAACAAAATTTATAGCTCATTAAAAAAAAATATTCCTAGTATTTACATTGAAAAATGAACTTTCTCAGAAGTTGAGTGCATCTTATTTAATGCGTATGCAAGGTTTTATAATTTGATAAAGATAGATTTTACGAATATTTGTTGCATCGGAAGTTTGACATATTAACATTTTTATTTATTAATTTACTAGATGTTTTTAAACAAATTTTCCAAAAATGTTTAATGCGTGGCATATATTGTCAAATTTATTAACTTTTACAATAAACTTAAAATAAAAGATTAAGTTATCTCGCTTTACTTCCTTAAACACAATATAAAACAGTTTGAAATAGTTTAAGTTATGGTTTTATTTTTTTCTAACGAATAATAAATTTCTAATATAATTACGGTTCTGTTAAAAACATATTATGAATTTAAAAATAATGATGCGGTTTTTCTACAAAGGAATCGTGAAATTGCTTCTTTATACTGGCTATTATCTAATTAATCTACACTTTCAAAAAAATGCAATTGAATAAATATCATTTAAATGTATGATTATAAAGTGAAGCATTGATTTTGGAATTCCCGTTCGAAGGACAAATAATGGATAAATGAGTTCCATATTTCGTAGTGTTGGACTTTCACTCATCACTTAATGACACAGGACATTGAAAATTAATTTCGTTGATAATATTAGGTCGATTGTGATAGGAAACTCTAAATCATGGGAATAGAAACACTTCTATTTTGGCATGCATTGGATTTGGTCGTCACATTGTCAAAAGCATGAGCCACTGCCAGCTGCCGAGTTTATTTTACTAGACCTTTTGGCATCTGTCCTCTGTCACGTGTTAACGTACTACTTCACATATTCTACTGGCCTCTACCTCTTTCGTCCAGTTAGTATAGGCACTCCCTAAGTCTGCTTGCGAAAGGCTATGAGACATGCAGTTTTGGAGATAATTATTTCGAATCATTATTGTCTATCCTCTGTCTCTTATACCCCTAGAAAAGCTGCTGATAAGTCACTTATATCAGCAGCTTTTACCGAGAAACACCCATTTAATAACAGAAATGATACTTCATATTCTTTGTGATAAGTTATATACCATTTTCTCTAGATCACTTTACTTTCACATTATCAAAATGAGCTCAGTGTCAAACAGTCAAGGTAGCAATATTGTTTTGGTTTTTTGGAGTATGTATATACATGTAAATTGAAGTAATAATATGTTTTTAAATTAATCTTGTTTGAAAGAATATTAACTACAAACAAAACTCTATAAATGGAAGGATGGTTGAAAATTTACTGAATATTTCATTAAAATCAATTGATAATCTATGCAACAAAGATGAATCAGATTTTACAAAGATTAATCAGCAACTTAGATTAATCAGCCTAGCAAGAAATTCTTTAAACAAGTCAATTTAAAAAGTAGATACATTTTTTTATCTTTTTATGAAAAAATGTAAATTCAGTGGATATTCACTTCAAAAGAAAAATATTCGTTGACAGGAATGAAACCGGAGCATGACCGGAGGGAAATCTTCTATTTTTTACATTTAATGGCATTGATAATGAATATTTCAAAACTTGATTTAAAGAAAATAGAGCTGGCTCTTCTAGAGAAGTAGAGGTGGAAACAAGTAATTGAATTCCATAATCCCCTAGTTTTCTATAATTACAATGTCATTTGCAACCCATATATCTTGCGATCGATTTTGAATATAATCCTCCTGAGCTTTCATTTCTTACGCAATATTTAAACGCCTTCGAGCGGGTAATTTGGAAAAACATTGAAGATCGGACACAACATCGAATTTTAGATTTTAAAAATTGTTTCACTTGACCATTCTAAGAGCCATTTTTTGATTTCCTTCTTGGAGAATGTAGTTTGCTATTTTATGAAATCCTACAATGAAATTTAGTTTTTAAATTAACTTAATATTTTAACAAGACGCATTTTGGAACCTGAAAAAAATTCTAGATCAAGTTTAATCTTATACTTTAATGCTAAGATCCCACTCAGTTCTAAATGTTTTTAAAATGGCAGTAATTTTTTATGTTTTAAATTTATCTCTATTGATATCAATAAACTTGTTCGTCTAAAAGTTATCATTATTATATATAAGCACTGTATTAGTAAAAACATATATATTTAGATACAATTATTTCTTTTATTCTGTTTGCTAAAATAAAAATTAGTTTATATAAACAAGTGCAATATATCGCACGAGTCATGAATAATGTGTAAATAAATTACTTTCTAGCAGAAACCTTTTAACAGCAGGTTCAAACATAAATTGAGCATGTTCTACTAAATTTTTATGGAAAATAATAATCCATTGATTCCCGATTTATTCTTTTAGATTTTGGTTTTGACATAGGAAAAATAGCTTGAGAAAAATAGATATTATAATGGGAAATACTGCATAAACTGATGCATAGAAGCATATACGATTATTTTTAATTTAGAATAAACAATTTGCTGAAAGTTTATTAAGTACAATTTTAAAAGCACTAGTCGGAGATTATGTATCTTATATATTTTTAAATGAATCTATTATCATAAATTTTAGAAATCAGTGCCTGCTGTTTCTTATAACTTTTGAAACAGAATTATTCCGAATAATCTGACATTAATTTTAAGAAAATATTCCCGGATGATATTGGAATATGTTGTAAATAACATTTTTGCTTTAAAATAGACCTGTAAATAAACAGATTCACATGATTTAAAAAATATTCTATCAAAATATTTTATTTAAACCAGTGGTTATAAGAATAAGTGAGGAAAAACTATGATTAAAGCACTGATTAGCTTTTATTACAGAAATACTAAAAAGATGATTTCAAAAAAAATTAGTTTAAGACCAATATATAAAACTGCAGTAACCAAGACAGTTCTAAATCTGTGTAAAAAAATGAATACTTTATACAAGAATAAGATAAATCGATAAGATAAACAAGCATTTTTTTGCTTATTTGATGACTTTTCTATCAAGTCATCTTGACAGTCAATTGCTAAATCGAGATGATGGTTGATAATTATTCAATGCATTTTCCAGATGAGACGTGATGTTATTGGTATACCCAAATTTCCTCTATTTATCGAAAAAATATTTGTAAGCCATCGTATTGGCCGTAATAATCATCTTTACGGTTTTTGCTCCAAATAACGGAAATGTGGGTTTTTTAAAAAGCATGTAAATCTTAAGCTTGTCATCATCATGTCTTGTAATTTATCATCTTGTTTCCCTTTGGTCCCTTTTCCCTAATTTGGTAAATTTCAAAATTTCAATTTGGTATTTTCAAAATTTTAAATTGGTATTTTCAATATCCAATTTGGTAAATTTCAAAATTTGCTAATTTGAGTAATTTCTCCATTAAAATTTCTTAGAATAAAATAAACATCTATTTGCATGCATGAATGTTTGAAAAGAAGAATATAAGTTTTAATAAAATAATTTGATTGCCTTGTTTTTTCCATTTCATCACGTTATTTTTTTAACAAATGGTACTATTATTGATAAAAAAATGAAATTATTTTCTTACTGGAACACTTTCTTCTGCTTTGCTATTTCGAATTAGTTTTGAATAAATATAGAAAGACAAATACTGGATTGTGCAATATAGAATCTAAATTGTCAAAAATAACACGCAGAATTTTTTCAACTATGAAAAGGTTACAATCCTTGTTAGCTTAGCTGCACTCAGTTCCAAACTATTCTTAAAATAAAATGTTGATGTAAAAACTTTAAAAAAATATCATAAAAATATAAGCAATTTCCTTCATTTAATATAAAAAAATTAAAGAGTTTTACAAAACAAGTTTCAGGTTATTATTGCTTCATACATAAAAATGACGAAAAAAGATTAACATTCCAAAATTAAAGCATCTTATTAAAGTAACATATTTAATACTTTATGTGAAAAATTATTTAAATAATATTACAAAGTACAATAAATTTTTGTAACGGAATCAATTTTGTGTAAATATACAAATATCTACTATCCCAAGTTTTAAAATATACAATTTTATACAAATTTGAAATTTATTTAGACATAAATACAATTCATGATCAAAATCTGTATAGTGAGTAAAAAGTATTTTACTGAATAAACTTTTTAATTTTTGAAATGGAAGCATTACAAAACAACTTTATAATTTTATGTCCTTATTTTTATTTAATAATGTTGGAACAACAGATGCCTTATAAGATTTTTCTGAAAATTTTAGATTTGTTTTTCAAATTTATGAATGTGTAAATATTTCAACATGATAACATGATGTATTCAGGATTAAATAAAACAGAAGTACATTAAATTCTTATAATTGAACTATCCAAATTTAACTACAAGATTAAATTAACGTATCATATATTAAGAGATTAGTTTATAAGAATCATTGATTATATTTTAAATAAATATTCTTAGAAAATTAAGGATGCAATATATAAAATTCTACAGAAAACTTGGAATTTCTTTAAATTATGAGTGCAGTTGTAAGCAATCATTAAGAGCTTAGAACCCAGAATTTTTTTCAAGATCCAAACGCTCTGAATTGAATGTCTAGTTTGTCACAAAAGCTCCTCTTTGAAATTTTGATGACGTTAGCTTCCTTCTGAAAGAAATTAACACTTTAAATAGTACATATTACACTTTCATATTAAATCTCAATCATCCGATTCCTTAAATCGTAATTTTATCATATTTTTTGATTAAATGTTTTAGCTCAATAAATATAGATAATCCTTGTAATTTTTTTCGTGCACAGTTAATCAATGAAACAAATCAATTGACCAAATCATTGAAGTTTAATATATCAAAAATCACATGATATCTCTCTAACATACATGTCATGCCAGTTTTATATGTGAAACGAGACAAACTTGCTTTTGTCCAATAAGAATTAATGCAGAATTTATAAGTAATTTTTTGAAATATTTATAAGAGCTTTGCTTCCAAAGGGTTCAATTTCATTATGAAACTACTTGTATTTCATAATTTAAATATATTTTATTCATAATTGAAATATATTATATATTTATATAATATTATATATATTTTATTTATTTTTTCACGATTTTTTATTAATAGGAACTATTTATTTTAAATAAGAAAAAAAATGTTGTTCTTAAAAGAATTAATGATTTTTTTCATATTTCTAAAAGATAATTAAGCCTAAAATGATTCCACGCTACTCAATTCGACTTAAAATCATCATTTATACGAAGCAACAAATAGCGGTTTTAATTGAATCGTATTAATTAGTACCTTTGAAATTTTCACAAATCTCTTCAAAATAAGTTTCTTTTTTTCTCCCCCTTGATTTCTTTTCTTTTGAACAAGGAAAGAGGATAAAAAAATAACTGTATTTCGTACACGAATATGAAGATACTTTTCAACTGGTCAGAAGACTGTCCAAGGTTGTTTGAAGTCAGTGAACGTTGGGGGCCCCTTATAGAGGAGCTTAAAATGAGGTTAGAGAGAGGCTTCTAAAAGGGAGAGTTCATTGCACACCCTTTTGTTTCTGCTGCAACACTTTCCTCCTCAGAAGGAAGGAACTTTCCTCCTCAGAAGGAAGGAACTTTCCTCAATCCATCCCCCGCAGCTCTTCCACCCCCTGCAACAAAAAGCCAGCGTAGGGCCTTAAGAAATGCAGCGTACTGAAACAATCCCAGAAGAGACCAATTTTCAATAAATTCCATACTTCATGTGAATTCGAATTTCTGTCATTAAAACTTTCCAATAAAAATAGTTTCAGTTTATAAGTAAACATATAGCATTAGAGTTGTGCGATGGAATAGTTCGGAATCCGAAGCAAAATCCTTTATAAAAAATGTGCTTAAAAAGAAATTCAAAACGAATTAAAACATATGCTTTTTCTGAGAGGCCCGAAGTAAAGTTTTCAATGGATCAATCATTTACAAAATATAGTTTTTCTTATCAAATTTCAGGAGTAACAGGACAAAGAATTTATTTTTTATTAAAGACATTTTTGAGCACACATTGATTTATTTATAAACACATTATAACACATTTTTATTGAAAAAATGATCTCTCTAGAATTAAAATTTGAGAAAGTAACTTAAGATACATGGATAGCATTTTATGGAATCATATATGGTTGATTATGGACCAGTTGGTGACTCAAAACACGACTACGTTATGTTATTTTGAACCAGGAATAAGTAATGAGGTCGACAATTACTGAATAGCAACCTCTTTTCCAAAGCATACAGTATGTATGTTTTGGGATTGGAGATAACAAGAGAAAACCTTATACACAAATATTGAATATCCATGGATCTTTTCAGTATGATAATCTTAGATTGGATTAAGGAAACTAATAAATGTTCTTTTTCTATAAAAATTGAACATCTGCAATCTCAAGCAACATGTTGCACATTAAAGGAATATAAGCCAATGCACTGTTTAGCATTTAAAGGAAAAAAAGGCATCAGATCTTCATGATACCCGTGTCATTTTTAATGAATAATATGCGCTTAATAGCATTTTTCAAAATAATTTTATATTGCTTTGGATTTTTGTGCATGTATATCAAAATAAAATAATTTCATGATTACTGCAAAACACGACAAATGATTCTTAATATATACCTGTCTTGATTTTTTTTAATTGGAAGTATAATTTTCAATCATTTTTAAAAAATGTGATTTATAAATAAATTGCTCTGCTGTAGTCCAGATTTTTACTGATTGAAGGGCATTTAATATCAATTAGACCTTGTAGAGAATAAGGGGCACATCGGTTTCATAAGCAAGTAATTACTCAATCTGGTACTGATTAAAATTAAATGAATACGTTATCCTCGGTGTATTTTCTCTTAAACCTATAATATATTTAGTTTTGGATATAACACAACATTGAAGCTTATCACAACATTGCTTATGAGTAATCTACGACGCAGTTTTAAATGAAATTATTTGTACGAAGTTCTAAATAAATATTATTTCAAAAAATATTTTCCACTAATATTCTTGAATGTTTTGAACAAGAGACATTGATGTAGATATTTATTCTTAACCGTTCTCTTGGTATTATGTAATCAGTCCATTCAAACCATTTATAAAATTTGTACAATTCTATTTTACATCGTTGTCTATTCTTACAAGTTAGTCACGTTCACTTCGTTGAAAAATGAAAATTTAATAATAGATTCTATTATTATTTTTTTATTTACATTTCACTTGTTTTAGTTCACTGGAATCCATGAGAGCAATTAGAATAAAATGAAATAATGCATCTGAAATTTTATGATGCAAGTTTTATAGTTCGTTCATCAGGAAAAACACACTTTTGATGATCGCATTTATGGGCATAAAAATAAAGTATTTTTCGGGAAACATTGAAATACTCCTTAATGCTAATGTCTTATCATCAAAAGCAACACTGACAAATATTTCGTCACTTTTTCTAAAAGACTCAAAATCAGCAGGTAATAATCAGCAGGTTAATAGGAAGGGAATGAAAAAACTAGCCACAAAGCTTTATGAGAAATGATGTTCACTCGATCAAATATCAAAAAATATTTCTTTCCCTAGAATTTTTTGAAATGCAATATACAAAAATGGAATGAAAAAAAAAATTAATGTTTACAAAGGACTTTTTGCATCCAGATAAAAATACTTTCAACATATATGAATATAAGAAATCATCTCACAATAAACAATGCGTAATAGAGATAATCTCGGTGTCAGTGGAATAAAAAATCATGAGTTTCGCCATTTAAAGGCACGTTTTTTTAAAAAACTGTCAAAGAAAAAAAAATCAAATTAATAGAACTAAGATATAAATTAAATAGAGCGGCAATCCATCGAGATGAAGGAATCTTTTAGGAGATATTTTTATAAGGTTGAGAAGACTGGTTGCAGTAATTGGGCACAGGTAGAGCGGACCCTTGATTGGGGGCCCTCGATACGGAGGAAAGGGTGCTGTGAAAGAAATGGGGTTAGGCTGCCTTCCGTCACGTGATCTGCGCGGGGAGTCCAACCTGTTGAATTGGCTGACCTGGTTTTCAAAGTTCTCGTGAACGAAAGTGTTCTCCAACTCGTTTGGAAGGAATTCCTCCTTTCCTTTACCTTGGCCTAGGAACATGCAGAGAAGGGGTCGACCACATATTGAACTGCCATCATCAATGTACTTTTCGCAAGTGATTGATTGACGAACAAATAAATGGACGATACCTAAGTTAGTAAAAAAAAGTGAGGTGAAATTGAATTTCGTGCTCAATGAAAATGAAATATTTTTATTGATATTTATGATGATTTAAGATGGCATTAATAATAGAGATTTTGTGAATATTTATAAAATTGTAAAGCTAAATCTGCAATACATACATTTACATACATTAATTTACTCATTATTAACGATCTTTTAATCTCTTCCTCTCAAAAGAAAAACGATGTATGGTTGCGACTGTGAATACTTAAATTTATTTCTCAAATTTACTTAAAAATAAATATGTATAATTGTTTCTTCAACAATTTCAATATTTTTATCAAAATGATAAAAGCAAATAATTTTCTTGTAAAAAATTGAAGAAAAGATACATTTCATTTATGCATCATAATTATATTCACCTAGTAGTTAATATTTCACTTTTTTTCTTTTGCATAATTTTCAAACTTGAATGGAAGGCTTATAAATTTTCGCGAGTGTTATCTACTGCTTATTTTTAAAACTATTTTCACAGGGTGTCACCTAAAGCTGCTCTCAGTTACTGATCACGAGGCTATATTACAATGTTGATAAGTAAATCACAAATAATAAAACAAATTGAAATTGAGAAATTTATTTAACTTTTCTCATATTGCTCATTAATAAAATATGAAAGATATTTTTATGATAACTAATGGAATGAGAATATAATTTTTAGAAAACCAAATGTTCCAGAATTACAAATTAAAAAATATAAAAGCTGATTTGTGTGTCTTTTATGCGAAAACCGAAATGGTGTAATTTCTTTTTCAATCATTATCTACCATGTTATTTTGCATAAAGAAAAATAAGAAGTCAAAATAATTTGAATGTTATATGAGTACTATATATATTAACATTTTATTATATGATAATTTGAAGAAGAAGTTATATTTATATTGACAAAAAATCGACACTAGCTTACAATAAAAAATTGTCTATATAGTGCAGTGGTATTACCAATCTCGCAATTTCGAAAATAAGGGAAGAAATTTTTAATAAGTAAAATAAAATAATATTTCCTTGCATAAGAATTTATAATACCAAATTATTTCTTTTTACATATAAAGTACTTTTCATGAATAATTTCTTGATAAAAATTGTCTTCAATTTGTTCAAAATTGTCTAAAATTGTACTCATTTTTGTTCACATCAAAAACTAAATACAGCTTCTCTCACATGCATGTTTAGATGAAAATTCCAATTTTTAACTAAATATAATTTATGGACGACCCCCTGCTGCGCGACTTTCACTCTTACTTCGAGATCGTCCTCTCCTCAAGGCAGCATCCGTGACGCAACTCTTGTTTTTCATTCGGGACAGAACATAACACTTTCGTCGTTTTCTGAAGGCAAAAATTGATGACAGACTCTGAGTGAAAGCACCTCGTAACAACTCCATGGTCGATAATTTCACCTACAATGTATATAATCGTCCTTCCCCGATTATATATTAGCAATGATACATACTGTTTCACAATGAAATTCTTTTATTTATTTTGAATCGCTTGTAATATTCATTTCGGTAGAGTGTTTTTGCTTATTTAAATATGCAATTTAAATGAAGTTGTGGTATTTAAATGATGTATGTAGCTGATTAAATCTTAAATTTCTTTCTGTCCGAATAATATAAAATATACGAAAACCCTGCACTTTTCACGACTCCTTCATATAAAATAGTAAGAATGTGAAAATAAAACGAAAAATTTAATGATGAATAGTTAAATTGAATTAATGTAAGAATAAAGCAAATAATATAATACGCACACACACACATACACACACGTATGTAATATGAAATTTTTTTTACACGTTAAAAATTATACGAGCATATTAAAGTTGTTGCTAGTTACATGTGACACTTGGTGAATCCAAGCCCACCCGTCAGGGGCTGGACGAATGAAGATAGAAAGGGTGTCTTATATTTTTAAACCCCCTCTACGAGGGTGGAAGTCCGACTTACCTCATAGATAACAGCATCATCTGAGTCTTCCAATTTAGAGATAGGAAGTCAAATAAGACCCAAAATCTGGCTTCTAACATCCCCAGAGGCATTAATTTGGAATGTAGGAACATGGAGGACATTGGGACCACGACATATTTTACGTGTCCCTCTCGCCATTAGTGAACACGACGGATCTTCGGATAAGCCGGGATTTGAACTCACCACCTTCCGTTTACGAGAGCGATGCTCTACCAACCAGTCCATAGCGGCCACACATATATTAAGGTGAAATTGTTTAGTATCATGTATGCAAATTCTATTGTGTATTTATTTTATTTGAGTAATTATTTCAGATTTAGAGGAAAATAAAAATTTTATAATAAAATTATTGTTATTTACTAATGAAATAATTTAATTTCCACATTTTTTGACGAAATTTATAAGCCTAATTACTTTTGACTAGGACTCAATAGCATATAGATTCTCTATGATGATATGATCAAACAGCATACCAATACGAAGTCGTCAATTGTATGGTTAGCGCTGTCGCCTTCGATTCAACAATTCATGGGTTTGATTCCTTCTCCCCTGTTGCTGATAATCTAAGTGGTTTGGAGTCTACTTTAAAACGTGGGACTTGATCCAATTAGTTATCGCCTTAAAGAAAAGCGATAATATGAAAGCATTAACCAAACCAACCAATTAGCTAATCCGATATTACAGAAAGCTAAATTTTAATAATAACGTTAATAGATATGTATTTTAAATGAATAATTTCATTGGAAACTTATAAAATCAGTGAATTAATGTAAATGTGAATTAATGTAAAAAAGTGAAATGATGTAAATGTAAATTAAAAGGTGAATTAATGTAAATGTAATATTATAAAAGAAGTCCTTCTTGGATTAAAAACAACATTGTTAGACAATGTTAAAAATTATAGCTAAAAATTATTTCAATATCTTCAATAACAAAAGGCAACATAAAAACAGTTTCAAATTTATTTATAAGAACAGAACAAAATTAAAATTTAATTTAGAAGCTATAGTATTTCAATACCTCATTTCTTGGTAACTGGAGTTAGATTTACTATTTTTTGCTCCGCTGCCACTAGAAATTTGATAAAATACTTCAGTTTCATAAGAATATAAAATGAAATAAAATGTTCTAAATCTCCTATCTTTTCATTTGTCGCGATATATTTTCGTGCAACACATATTCCCTTGGATGAAATTATATTTTATATTTTGCTCCAGATCCAACACTGTTGTTGTTTCAAATTACTTTTGAGTTTATATACGCTGGAAGGATTATAAAATGATAAATGATTGGGGATGATAAAGAAAATAACATTTAAAATGCTTTTAGATTAAGAATTAAATAAACAAAAATAACAATATATATATATATATATATGTATGTATGTATGTATGTATGTATGTATGTATGTATTAGTTTCTGAATCTTTAACTATATTAACTATCAAAAAGATTTAAGTATTTTATTTTTTATATTGTTTTAGCAATATTTATGTGTCAACCAAAATAGTGCCTAAATAAATAAGATTCACTTTTATTTCTATGCTTTTTAATTTTTAATCATATCTAAAATATATTCATTAGCTTTGTCTTTCCTTCTAAATTACAAATACACATCTAATTTCGGAATTATCATAGAATATCTAATGGGGTCTCATTATATAAGATACCACCAGTTCTTGTACTGTGATAACAAAGTCTAAATATATCTGAAATTGCCAGTCATTAGGTAAAAATCCTTTCCGAAAATAGTAAGATCTTGATTTGCATAAATATTATCCAGGGATAAAATCTATGCCTATTAACTAATATTGGTTTAATGTTATTCCTAAGGCTATGGGGAAAATTTGGTTATTAAAGTACTTTGATTATTATTATTATTGAGGTATTGTGAGGCATTGCAACCTTTAGTCCTGGTGTGAGGCTGAAGTACATACATATACCTAAATACAAATTCGGTTGGATCCAAGCAGAGCCCACACCCTTGGTGCGAATAGTTTTGGTTGGCGATAAATTCCTCCAGTCTTGATAATCCTACTTTAATCAACTAGATATGATTAACCTAACTATTTCTGTGATTCTTATTTTGTCATTTTGTTCTGCCTTGGAGCTTTTTTTCAGTTTGTTACCAAAAGTATGGGCTCTCACCTAGGATTTTACCCTTAAACTTTTATAAATACAATATAATTTTTTTCCTTATTTTATATAAGCTCATAGCTTAAGAAGCCATGGTGTTTTAGTCTCTAGCCAACGCATTATAAACTCTTTTGTTAGAACGTAAACTTGTCTGTTCATTAATGTAGAGAAGAAGTTTTCAGGGGACAAGCTAGATTCAATGTATACGGCATCAATTCATCATGATTTGAAATAACGAGGTTATTTTTATTATTGTTTTTCTGTAATACTTCTTATAAAAAAAATTACAGCTTAAATAATCATAAGTAGACATCATAATTCATCAAAATGCTTTTTATTTTTTCGTAATTCAATTTTTTATGCACGGGGATGCATTCTAGCTCATTTGTATGAAAAAAATTTTAAAAAACAAATAACTTAAAATTATTATATATATAATTCTTTCTTGTTATATTGATAATTTTCTAAGATTTTGATTAAAGAAAATTCGACATTAATTAAAAAGAAGTAAGAATGTAATTTGTAATTCTTTTCAAATTCATAATCTAATTGATATCTGAAGGCACAAATTTTGAAAATAACCAAAATTTCTCCCGAATACTTTTATTTAGTGCATTATTACTTTTTTTTTATTCAAGACATTAAGAATTTTTTATTTTTATTCTCTCTCTCCCCCCCCCCCACAGTCAAAGTTTTTTCCCAAATAAATATTATTGTCGTATCGAAAAACTGTGTGAAGAAGTATTGAAAATAAACTTTAATTTTTGATTCAATTCTATAAAACTATTTGAGCAAGTAGTTTTATAGAAAAAATATAGGTTAATTAAATGTAAAAATAATTTGAATAAAATATAAATTCATAAATAAGAGAATAAATTTTTAAAGATGCACTGAATCTAAATTCAAATTTCTGAAAATTCTAGAACCTTTCGAACATTCGCTCTTCAATAATATTATATAAACATACAAATTATCATATTCGATGGGATCTCGTAAAAAATTTTAAAATAAAATAATGGGAAATACCAAGAATATTCTTAAAAGATAACATAACTCATTATAACATAACATTTTTTTGCTTACACTTGTAAGAAAAGCGCGTGAAACGTAACAGGAAGAACGTAAAAGTAAAAATGGATGATTTCACATTTGAACCAAAGCAAAAAATTTTCCCCGTAAACAAATACTATTGACTAATGTTAAGCGACCTGTGTTGAGTAATGTCGGTGCATAATTCAACACACAAAGCTTCCTTTTCCGAATTCCGTTGTTTTCTTGCAATTAATTTTGGCAGCCCCAGAAAACAATG
This sequence comes from Latrodectus geometricus, assembly GCA_026290005.1. Lineage (NCBI taxonomy): Eukaryota > Metazoa > Arthropoda > Arachnida > Araneae > Theridiidae > Latrodectus > Latrodectus geometricus. Next base: position 117,420 of record JAPDSC010024864.1, read on the forward strand.
GCACTTACATTCTTTCAATCTGAAACTAAGAATTTTGTAATCAAACATTTGGACGCGATAATGAATTATTTTATTCAAAAATGATTTCCCAATTGTAAAGCCTTTTCTTCAAAAAAATATGTGAATTAAACAAATTCTTACACATTTCTATAATTTACTTCTCTAAAATTCTTTCTGAATTAAGAAGGTAAGTAAAAAAAACATTCTGCTGAATTTTTTTTATGCATATTTTTTTGATTTTCTATTTTTTTCAGGCAGTTTATTAAGATCAGTAAGGGATTTTATTTGACTGTAATTGGCTTCAAAAAATATCATGTGTATAAAATAGTACATTTACATGTGCAATCAGAATTCTTTTCCTTTTTAAATTGCTTTTAATAGTCACTTACACCTAAATAAAGTAAATCTCTTTTCAATTCCATCATTAATTGAATCACATGATCACATGACTTACGAAGAAATTCCTCTTTTTACAGAGCAAAGCGAATCTCTTTAGAATTTAATATAACTCTTCCCTTTCTTAAGAGTGATAATGAATTGGATATAGCCATATTAATATTTTAAACTATTATAACCATAATTTTTATACTCGTAAAGGATTCGAAATAATTTTTTTCAATTTTCTAAAAAATAGGAATGAATTTTCAAATTGCTTTAATTGGCGTTTAATCGTATTTCTTAGATGAAATAATTTTATTAGGAGTCTCTTTGATGATGACCCATTGATTCGAAGAAAAAAAAACTTTTTGAAATTAGTAACTTAATTTAAGTTTGTTAAGAATCATAATTATCTTTTAAAAACCTGATGGATAATATACTAACCAGAAAGTTTCAACCCAATGATTTGTTGTTCACGTATAGTTGTCCCGCTAGATCTTGATTATCATTCTACAATAGTTTTTCTATAAACGAGGACTTATTTGATCGTGATACACAGTTTATTCTGATCAGGACGTCCTGAGCAACCAATCCATCATGAATTTTTAAATTGATGCTTAATCAGTTGACTATTCGGTTACCAACTCGATTGCCAATCTTTTAGAAAGAATATCAGTTTAAATTTTTCACTGCTTTTAGATACTTAGATATTTTTTTAGCTGCCATAAAGTTGAAACCGGGACAGAAATCAAGTGATCATGATGGCCTGAAGCTTTTACAATTTTTGCTGATTGTCCTTTCCACATAGTAAATATTTATCTAGATTGTAAGCGAGCTACGTAATGTTGCCTCATTTTTCTCCTATATTCATCATCATGCCTTAAGACTATGTATATTAAATAAGAGATAACTATATCCACTTACCTTCTGTAAGCAAAGAAACATATGGGTTACACTTATATTGGCCTGAAAATTATACTTTTGTGTTGTTAAGGCTAATTCTGTACTCAGTATATCGATATGATTGACAAGCGTAAAGTCTTTAAATTATTACAAAAACTACAATTCCTTTTAATTAAAATGAAATTTATGATTGTATAATCGCGATACAGATAAAAATTGAACTATGGGAATGTTATTTTAAACTAATTGTTCCCCATTCATTTTAGTGGTATTTTTAATTTTGTTTATTTTCATGTATTATAGATGAAGTGCTTTTAAAATTATTTTTAGTTTGTTTTTTTATTTTCTTAGAATTTTATATACGACTCAAATGAACTACACTAAATGCATTTATTCTTTTACAATGAATTTATTGAGATTCCATTAGATTGTTTCATCAGTTGTTTGGTAGGGTTCATTGATGAAAAAAGATTCAGAATTTAAATTTCATACCTAAATTTCTTAAGCCACGAATGAAAATGAGGCTTCCTTTGTTTTAAATTCATAACTCATTCAAATATATTTTTTAAATGAAGCAAGTAATATTTTAGTATTGTACTTGAGAATTTATATGTAAAATCAAATACTATGCCTTATTATTTACATAAAATGTCTATATTTATTTATTGATGTTTTAATCACATATTAAGAAAACAAATATAATCCCAACTCAATAATATATGTTTGTATTGCTCACTAAAAACTAATAAAACTAAAAGTTCTTGTACCATTGTACTGCAAAAATGATTTAGTTCTTGTGATTTGTTTGAAGTTTTGCAATAACTTTTTGCATAAGTGGACTAATTTGATCGGAAACACCTCCTTAAAAATGTTTTTAAAACATCACAAATACCCGCTTCCAGGATGGGAATTGAAACAGCGAACAGCTGTTCTGAATCTAAAAGCCAGCGTGGTAACCATTCAACTACCATCTCAGCTAGGTTTTATAGACACAGTACAAAAAGTTTATTGCAAATCAAGTGACTAATACTTCAATTGGAAATTTTTAAAGTTAACTGAGAACATTTTTAAAATATTTTAGTTTCTTGTAGTTTAGATTACCATTTTCTCCATCAAATGATAACGTTACTATTCATACAATTATTTTTCGATATAACATAAACATCGCACATTCTTATGTATATTATAATATAATTTTTATTTTAATATAAACTCAATAATATTGAATTTTAAAAAGAAACTAAATAGATGTGTTGCTTTTGTTAAACATAATGAACCAATATTTGCGAATGAGACACTGCAAACATTGGTTGTGATTCGTAAGTAAAATTATCTCATGAAAATAAAGACTGGCACGCAGAAATGCTCAGATCGCGCGCGCGTTCCTTGGTTTAATTATAATAATAATATGAGAAACTTTTATTTTCGATACTTTTTAAGCTTTTATTTTTCGTGCATTTCATATCTCATGGCGTCTTATCTTCTATGTTATCCAGCCTGAATAACTCATACAAAGAGATTGAGAGCTTTTGTGCGTCAGTGATTTTTTTTAAAAAAATTAACTAGTTAAAAAAATATAAATAATTAAAATACTTTTTTTACTCATTGCCACTGATGAATTTCAAACAAAAGTAAGTATATTTAGACGCTGTTTTAAATAAATAAAATTTTTAAAAAAAATCAAACATTGACGGATTTATTTATAACTGTTGTTATTATTAAAGCTGTGGTAAGCAAAGATAATACTTGTATAAATATTGATAATATTTATGTATCTAAATAAAGCCCTTATCCCGTTTTTCCACCGAATTTTCATCTAAATAAAATTGAAGAAAGACCGCAGAGAATGAAACAAAACTTGAATGTTGATTGTAGGCTGACTTAAAGCATCAGCTACGTTTTATTTAGCAATTTTTATTACAATATTTGTAATTAGTTAAAAGAGAAATAATGCTGATTTCGTCTCTTCTTAGAATTAATTATGCCATTCTGTAATTAGTTTAAATAATGAAATACCGTTTCGCAACACTGCTCTCTGCAGTGATGGAATACTGGCGCTCCTCCACCCTTCTAAAATTGTAATCTATGCGCAACAGCTGAAGATAGAATGAAATACTAACAATATAGAATCTCTCTTTTTCTATGTTTTATTGATGCAAATATTGTTATTTTTTATAAAAAATAGCGATATTTGCCCCATTTTATGAAATTTTTTTGTTGTTTTCCCCATTTTTTGTTGTTCCCATTTTATTGTTTTCGCCCACATCAGTAAACATGTTTACATTTTTTCCAACACGCCATCGATCAGAAATTTATGAGAGAACGGATGAAAGAAAATATTACTTCAATATTAATAACTGAAAAAATTTTTCAAACTTTTCACAACACATTCTATTTTTTTTTTAAACTAAAATAACTGAGAAGCCATTTTGTGGTTCAAAACAGTGTTTTGTATAATGATAATTAAATAGTTAACATTCTCATTTTTCTAAATTTTATTTTTACCCATGAGCTTTGCACTGTTATAATTCGCTCTTGTTTGTTGTGAAAAATATGTGTTATGTTATTGCTTATAAGTAGTGATGTATTCCAAATTATTGTGCACATCTATGTTGTCTTTAACCATAAATACAATAATTACTATTTGGAATGGATATTGATATTATTTGGGTTCGGCCCGAAAAATATATAAATCGTTATTTCTCACAGCAGCCTGAATAAAAAATTTGCACTTCAATAGTCAAACTCAATGAAAAAAAGAATCTTCTCAAAAATACTTCCTACCTAAATTTTACTTCAAATATCTTTTTCTCACTATTTGCATTTGTTTCAGTGCTTTGACGATTCTGAAATGGATTGATTTGACATGAAAAGTTCTTGATTCAGATATTTATTTCATCGATATCTTGAAAAAGTACAATTTTTAGAGATTATATCGGTTATGTTTTAACAATAAAATAAAATTAAATAAGCAAAAACTTCTTTATTACGATTTTTTTTTAACTCAATAACATTGTAAATGTGTTTTTTCCAAATTTCCGTTTTTTCGGAAATAAAAAGTCAAGCTGGCAGCCGAATGATTAGCTCTCTGATCTTCAGCTCATAAGTTCGAACTCCACCTCAACCTTGTATGTTTGTATGTAGTGGTTTAGAATCCATTTTAAATTGTAGGTACCTGTCTGATTAGCTTTCGTGTGCAATAAATGACTATTGAGCAATAAAGAAGCCAAATAAACCTAGAAATAAAAAACTAAATTCACAGTATTTGATTAAGTCTCTCAATCAGGTTTTCATATATTATTTTCTATAGTTCAATATAGGGAAGTGATTCGCTGTATTTGATGAATTCGAGTCTACAAAAATAAGTAGCGGAAAATATAACGCGTTGATTTAAAGAATACTTTTATTTTACTTATTGTTCCACTTTGAGACTGTAATACTGCTTAATCTGCTTTGAACGATAATTCTTTTCACTTTCACATCTTTTTTTGACTGGATTGACCAATGTTGCCAGAAAATAAATGTGCTAAAGTGAAATATTTTTTTGAAAATGGAACGAAATACAGAAAGAAGTAGATGTATACATTTTTTTTATTGGATGATGTATCAAAGAATCTCGTTTTATATATCTGAAACAAAACGTTTTAAAAGAATATTTAAATCATTTTTTCAACGTTTAATTAATATAGCTGATTCTTAAATTGTGCTTTATAAGAAAATATTACAGTTTGACGTTCAATCGTTGTGTTAAATATTGTTTCATGTATTAAAAACATTTTAATTCTTGTAAAGATTTTAGTGTCAGAAAAAATTTTCATAGAAGCAATGGTTCCCAAAATTTCGGAAAATTTTTAAATAATGTGCAAAACAAAAATAAATTCCGAAAAAAACTTGCATTATTCTTAACTCCCAAAAAATTTAGTGCCCATCAGTTTAATCTAAAAATCAAACATCCTTCTTAGTGAGCAACTTACTTTTATATTGGGTGATCAATTCGTAGTATACAATATTTTGCTTCAAATTAAGCAACTTCACAATAACACGACTTTCCGGGAATAAAAATGATATTTATGAAAAAAATGATATTATTATCTACTAATCTGAATTCTAAGTTATTTCATTTTTATTAAAGAAATCGCATGCTTTAACATCCGTGTTTCTGCACAGGACTCAAGACTAGTTCCTCAAAAGATAGGACTTAATATAGTTTTTCCATGCAATTTCTCATTTTTGCAAGAATGTTAGTGTGTTGAGCGAAGGAAATTCTTTCTTGTTGGATGACTTGAGTTGAATTGCAGGGAAACTCTCTGCTGCGATCAAACCGCAAGCAGAGCAGGACAAGGTGAGAGAGAATGTGGGTCGGCGGAAGTTTCCACCTTTCTCTGACCCCACAACACCCACGTCAAGGAACACGCCGCCTGTCCTTCATTTCGCTTTTCCTTCTGGCATCTCGAACCGACGCCCTGGGGACACTTTAACTACTATCACACTGTCGACGGAATATTGTCCTTCTTACAGATCTCCACTTAATTTATTCAACGGTGAATTTCCAACTTGAGAACCAAGCTGATAGAAAATCACAACGAGTGAAAGGCATTATATTCTGAAACGCATTCTAAGATAAAGACAATGTATTGATGGATATTTTATAATTAATGAACGCAAACACATTTCTGCCTAGCTTCGATCTAGATTCTCAACATCTGAAAAAAATCCTAAAATTAAAGTGAAATTTAAAACTTATTATATTGCAGAAAAATCTAACGAATTATTTCGTTGATCGTTTTCGCCAATAAAAATGTATCACCAAATGCTGCAAATTGTAATCTTTTTGTTCCAAACATGAGAGATAGAAAAAAAAAGCAGTTAATTTGTATCTTTAATGAAACAAGATACACGGTACTTGTGCTAAAATTTCTTTTACGAGGAAAATTGGCGTAAATTCCGCCAAATTGACACATCGTTTCACCTTTCATATTTTAACGTGAAATTTTAAATTCATCAATTTATCAATAGAAAAAAAAAGAAAAAAATTAAATGTGAAACCTAATGGTAGTACACTCGGAACAAATACAATGTAATAAATTCAGTAGTTGATAAGTCCCAAACGTTAATATTTTGTGTAAAAAAAAAAAAAAAAAAAAAAAAAAAAAATGTAACAGCTCAATGTTCTTGAAAAGATTTTTCACTTAATCAGAATTCATTCCATGATGTTGATTGGATGATATCTTTATAAGCTATACAGTAATATATTAAGAAGCATAGATATCAATCAATCAAACAAAGTAATTTTGGTGTAGTTAATTTAAAATGTATCAATGTAATATATTTTACTTCCAGAAAATTCTATTGTAATCTCTGTGAAATGATAAAGTTAAAAAGTGTCAATTGTTAAACCCGCCATCAAAGCTTCTACATTATGTAAAACGAAGCTCTATTAATATAGTTTGCGATACTATAGGCTTTTAAATTAACCTGCATATTTCTTATCAACATGATAGTCTTGAACTAGGCAAAAAAGAAATGTGTAAAGATCAGTTCTTTTATCAATCCTGTTACCATGATCTCCCACACAGTATTCTTAATCTTTAAAGAAAATAAATTTATTCTAATAATTAAATAAAATAAATAATAATAAAATAAAAATAGATAAATTATACTTATTTTAGTTACCAACTTAGCCAATATAATGAAATTTGGTTTCAAATCAGATTCTGCTTAAAAATTCTTATATTTTACCTTTGGTCTGCATTTTGATATTTGTAGTTATTGAATGCATCCTTTATCTTCAGCGAAACTAATGGCAAAGATATACGAATGTTCCCGATTTGGCCCATTGAGCTTGCACAGATGAAGATGTTTATGAGCAAAATTATTTGGAAGATATCGAATTAACGATATATTTTGTTTATGATTGATCAACAGCCTCTTTATATTGGTCCTCAATGTCACAAATCTTTCAAACAAACAACTTCAAAATTTTTGTTATTCTCAGAAAGTACTGAATTTAAAAAAAAATATTCTATTCTCATTACATTGATGTGTAGATAAAAAAATGTAAATGTAATAACAAAATTGAAGGGGATATGAAATACTTTGTCATCACTTTTTATTATCGGAATATTTTAAAATAAAATTGAATGATTGTCTAAACTTTTGCAACATTAAAAATTCTTTTAAAGAAAATAATTGTAGCAAACCATTGATGTTTAAATATATAACTTTCTTTAGTTAAATTACTTTTAACAAAAATAGAATGAACATTTGATTGATTAGATTTGGAATACATTTTCATGTTGTTATCAGAAATATATTTTCTACTTTCATATTCAAAATATTGAATAAATTTCTATCTTATGTCCTATAAAACATCAAACTAGCTTCGCTATTGGTATTTTGAGATGAATTACATGGAATTTGTAATATAATTCAAAAGAGGTATTTTATTTATTAGTAGGGGACTAGAATTTTATATTCATAACGGGTTTATTCCAATTCTTTTCTGGTACTTAACCATCTGGTATAATAATTAATTTTTTGGTTTGTGATCTTGAATGTCAAAATTCAAAGAAGAAATGCAGATATAGATAAATATAAGAAAGTTATGATTAATTTTCAATGATTTAATCCATTTTTTTTGTGCAGATTAATGTATCATTTTAAAGTAAAATTAATTGTTGTATGTCTATTACAGTTAATTGAATACAAACCAATACTGCAATCGTTATTTTGCAAATAAAAAAAAAAGACTTCGTAATCTATACTCTTTTTTCCAAGAGTTTAAATTTATTTTAATGGGAGAAAGAGAGAGTAAATGAAGTAGCATAAATCGCAGATGGCGTAACCCGTGTAAATAATGTAGAAGTGTTATATTGTATTTCCAAGGAAAAAAAGGTTCTTAATTCTAGCGAATCTTCTCCTTTGAGCGCGACATTCCAGAAAAGTGCGAGAGAAGAAACTGGTTCCCTTACCATAGTAGGTCACTCAAAGATGCACACACCAGAAAGTGAAATTTTGGAAAGAAGGTTACCTTCCCTTCCTCTGTGTGATGCTAGAAGGACAGTTATCGTCTTCAAAGAAAAAGAAAAGTCAGATGAACTTTCTAAAATTGCTTGATGACTGCATCCATCATTTATAATCCCTCAATTATTATAATACATTTTTATTTAATAAAAGAGAAGGACTTTCTCATGAATTTTATAATATATGTATTTAACATTTTAACTAGTTAATTTTGTTTTATCAAATGTAATTTTTTAAATAAAGAAAATGAAATAAATATTACTTAATAACATTTAAAATTAGAATTATTTAATTATTTTAAAATAATATTTTTTATTAGATAAAATTCTCCACAATTCTTAAGATCACTAATAAAAAAATATGTTAAATTTTTAGAAGTGTTATATTTTTTAACATCAGCATTTTCATTAAATCAGAAATTTGTGATATTGATTCTTAAGCAAATTATTATTTTTCAATGTATGTATCATTATAAAAATTCTGTAATGCATATTTTAATGGAAAGGATTATAGAATGCATTAAATAATTTGTTAATTTTAAAAAATGTATTTACATAAATTTTTTTTTAAAAGTTTTATCTTTCTAAAATGTTTTGATATATTTATTGAGGAAATTATGTTTATTAGTAACAAAGCAAACACATTAATGAAACAAATTTTTTAAGGTCACTGACGAATTCAGTTGGTATCGTTCATCTGTCTCCAATGGTTCAAGCACACATATATGTCTATCATGACATATGCTGGAACAAAATATTTCTGAAATAACGACGTCAGCTGCAATATCTTGGGAAACCACAATAACGGACGCAATGCAGAATAGTCCAAGTGCAATAAATGTCGTCACACTGTCTATGCGGATATTTATTGCATACACAAACCAAGTTCTTTAGTACATGGTGCAGTTGAGCGAGATTATGGATTTACCAGATAACATCATATAAATCCTTTGTTGTTCTCTAGGTCAATGTTAATGATAAAAATTTGAAAATGAGGTTGCATTTTTGGCCAGTATTAGTGGCTTGAATTTTTGTAATCTTCATACCATCTAGTACGGTCTAACCAGAAAAATAAGTATTACACTAGCCTAAAAAATAAAAAAAAAATCCCAATCATGAATACCACATTTACCTTAAATTAACATATGTTTATTATTTATAATATTAGTAAAATAATTTCCAGCCTGCCGAAATTATTAGTTAGGTTTTTCAAGATTTTTTCTCTCCATGTTGTGAAAAATAATTTTGCTTTCACTTATTTTAATTTTTTAAATGTAGGGAAAATCCACTAATAGTTATTTAATTGTGGATGTTAAGGTAGAAACGTACTTCCGTAAATCACATACAATACGTGCAATTCGACAAGTTCGAGAAAAATCAAAATCAAATTCTCAATAGGCATATTACTGTTGTTGTTTTTTAACCTATCTGATTAGCCATTAGCCTAAACCTGGTCCATGAAAGTATGAATAGATAAAAAATATAAAAAAAAGAAGAGGACTTCGAAATAAATTCTTTTTTCCAAGTTCTAACCAAGAAAACAGATGATTAAGGGTAAAATGCGTGATATTGCATTTCACACACTGGGGGAAGATCTTGTTTCCTTTCTCAATTATAAGACAGTTCAGGTTACACTTGTAAGTCTTGATAAGGCTCTCTGCTGTGCACGACTACATTTAAAAGCAATTGCACCTCCTGGTTGCTCCTGATTAGTGTATCTATTGTTAAAATATTTATTGAATATTTCAAACTTCAATATTATAATAATATTGTGATTCCAAATTTGGAAAATTTGCTGTAAAAGCATTGAAATATTTGACACATAAAAATCAACATTGTGAAAGTTAATTAAAAAAGAATATGTTGAAAATTAGTATATTGTTCTTTCGGCAAATTGTTGGTGTTTTTAAATGTCATCAAAGTATAAAAATTTTATTTCTGGAATGAACAGTAAATCCAACAGTGGAATATGATTTCATAAAGTCGCCAAATGATGAATTCACAAAGAAAAATGCATGTCCTAAACAATATAGCAAACAACTAAGAAAACTAAGATTAATACTAGTTATTTCAAATCTATGCATGTATCAAAACTATTCGGAGGCTTGTATTTGAGGTTGGTTGTTTGGGTTTTATGGCGCAAAGTCCAAAAATGGCTTGTATTTGAGAGTGGCCCACAGTTTCTAGCCAATTTGGCTCCACATTATTACTCCAATTTGTATAATTATTTTTCTTGTAATTTATGCCATCATGTTTTCAGAGCTATCATGTTTCTTCAAACATGCACGAAAAATCACCTGGCAAAAAGAAAAAAAATATCGCCAAGCTTCATCAAGGGGCACCCTGAAGTATATTTTCCCCAAATTATTTACATCATTTTTCGTAATAATTATGAATTATCTAGCATAATTTTACATATATTTTCCTCTTCTATCTTTTTGCTAAGTTACAATTCCAAATCTTAAAAAAATAAATAAAGAAATAAAAACTTTGTAAATCATTTATGAAGCAATGAATGAAGCAAAATTTCTTTCATAATTACATACGTTAAAAGTAACATTATTTTTTAACTTCTCTCACTTTAATCAAATATTAAAAACACCGCAAAACAGACTTTTTAAGTTAAGTCTCAAACAATAAATAAATATAATAGAAGATAAAAACAAAACATAAAATCATAAACCAAAATAAGATTTAATGTGAATAACATTATTGTAATATAAGCTTATTTAGGGCATTTGTATTTTCCATGTCATTTGGTACAACACAAATATTGTAATTTTGCAAATGAAATACATAAAATTGCATAAAAAGGAAATTCTTATGTACTGTGTTTTATATATTACTTAAAGTTAAATATTCATAAAAAATAAGACAATTACAATGGGGGAATAATTTTTAAAAAGTCTCATTAGCTAATTATTTTAACCGTAACATACAAATACAAAAAAACTGACTAAGTACAAACTTTAAGTAGTATTTCAAAATTTTTTTATAAAACTTGCAAAGCATAGAGTACCCTCCAGTAGTTCAAAAGACACGCCTTATTTACATTTATTCAGTTGCTATCGGTATTCATACATTGAAGTTTTGCTTGGTGTCGAATTAATTTCTATAATGTTATTTGATATTTAACATCTGCTTGTATTTATATGATGATTATATCTTTAATTTTAATATTTGGGAGTTTTGTATGGTTTTAGGAAGTAGAGGCTTACTTTTAAAAATTGTCATTGCATAAAAATAATGCTTTTGTGTTGATATGGTCAACATCCTCTGATAAAACTAATTATGTTGAAATTTTCACATGCATTCAAATTCATCTCTCCATTTTAAATTTAAATTTTATTTGTATTTTGTTGATGTTTTCCTTTGAATTTTAATATTTAAATTTCCGTTAATCTTCAAGCGTTTAAAGAATATGAAACACACACGTGTGTGCGTGTGTATGTTACCTGACATATGAATGTATAAATAAAAGTTTTTCATACAAGTGTCTTTATGTTTAACCTAAAAAATTTGTAAATTTTTAATTAAACAAATTTTCAATTTTTTTTTAACATTAAGTTTAAAATTTTTCATTAACATTTTAAAATTTTCTTTTATTTCTTGCAACAAAACATTTGAAACAAAGTATGAAAATGTATAAACGTAAATAGTTTTCCCCATATTTCCTTGTTCAAAAGATATTTTATTTTATATATAAAATTTGATGGATCATTTTATTTCAAGTTCTTTTACTTTGTTCCTTTTATCAGATGGAAAATGTTTTTCATTGTAAGTCCCAATGTGACCAACGATTTTCCAAATGCAAGAGCACCTTTGGGAACAAATCTATTCAACAAAACTAGATAACAAATATCGGGAATAAACCAAAAACTCTATATTAAAAAAAATTATTGTTCTACGCATCAAAGACAGCAATCATAGTAAAATGCTTTTTCTTCCTTTTCAAAGATTAAAAACTTTTTAGGAATGAATTCAATCCTCTGACGAAACGAAGCGACAAAAGTATATTTCACTTTTCAAATTGTAGTTTAATCTGGAAAATATATTTGCAACCTTCTCACGAGCGCCCTCTACCTGGCATTTTACCTCTGACGATAAAATGAATCGCATTTAGAATTGGATTACATAAATCCCTCAGGATTAAAGCAGATGCGAAGAATCGTGGTAAAAGATGATTTTCTGTGCGGGTAAACATGATATAGTTCTAATAATGCGACCATAATACATTGCAACAAAAATTTAGAATTGTTAGGAATTCTTCAAGCATATTTTACCAATATAAATGCATCTATTAATATCGAACTTATTTTATTTTGCAACACAAGAAATGAAATAGCTTTTGTAAAATATTAATTGATACAGAGTTTCAAGGTGAATAAATATGAAATGTCAGGTATGCTCAAAAACAATAAATCCTTAACTAAATTTAGTTTTCCACTTAATTTAAGGTCAAAGTGTTGTAACTAGGATCAGTAAGGCAATCCCAGATAAACAACTATACGTGAACGAGTCACTGGGCTATAAGTCACAAATGATTTGAGCAAGTAATTATTGGCTAATTAGTGCCAATGACAGTTTTTGAGAGAAGAGTGAAAATTAATACTTTAATTAAGTCCCTTGATTATAACCATCATTTTCATTAATCTACAATTTAATTCAGGAAAACAAATTTTAAGATGAATATAATTGAAAATAACTTAAATATTCCCTAAAAAGAAAATGTTATGATTTTATTTGAGATAACTTTTGGGATTATTAAAAATAATACGGGTCAATCAGTTTTCTATTGTTGTAACTCTATATTCAAGTAAAAAGAGTAGATGAGGTTCATTTGCAGTAGATTTTTAATGCGTCATTAAAACAATAATATTCACCCCTAAAAATCCTATTTCATTTTGATTTAAACTGAAATTCTGAAACTTTAAAGTTTAATAAATCAACAGACATAACTAGTGTTCCACATTTTTATAAGAGTAATAAATGGTAATTTTAATGTCTTTAAAAATTACTTTGTCTAGAGTCCTTGCGTGCTAAAGAAAGAGGATAAAGCAATTGGATTATAGCAATGTCATCCATGTGCTTTCTAACGGAAAGTTATCAATGAAACTGTATAATCATTTGCGCTATAAATTTGCTCGTAAAATTTTTAAATATTCAGATATTGAAATATTATTGTATTGAATTTTGAGTTATTGCGTGCAAAATCTTTAAATGTGTAACATGTTTATCTTAGCCTTGTGAAATGTGGGAAAAAATTAATGACATTTCAGTGAATATTTTGAGTTATTAGATTTGATATACAGTAATGTTAATATTTGTTTTGAATTGCGCACATTTTTTTTTTTTGGATAATAGGTACTGAGTAGATTTTTAAATTTTAAAAATTCTGTTTTTGATGTGGCTTATTCTCATTAATTAGTTACTGAGATAAGCCAATTTTTTGAGACCTCTCCAAAGAAAAGAGTGATGCAGTTTCTATTCATCGTATGATGTAAAACCCTAAGGAAAGGGGCTGATTTCACCCCGGAAAATAGTTCTCCTTAATTTCGAAGTTGAAACCAAACAGAGTATCCTTTGCTTAAGCTTTTCATCTTCAGTGGTATTGTTTCACTTGGAGGACATTGTGACCACGAGGTGTTTTACACACAACAGCCGTCATTAACGAACATGATGAATATTCGGTCTTATTTAAAAGTAGTCTATCATTCGATATATGACCAATAGTTTTTTCACATTTTACAATATTCGAGTTGGATTGAATTCTTTCCATACTTAATAAAATTTTGAATGTATCACAAAAACATCATTAGTATTGTTTGAAAAAAACAATAGTTATGAAATAAAGTTAGCAGATTACAATTGTTTATGTGTCCTTCCATAATCCACGTTTCAAAAGATAAAAATGTCATTATATGAATCATGAAAAATAGTTATCAACTTTTTCTTTCATATTATTTGTCGCAGTTTCCGCGCATGTGCATACATTTCAGCGCATGCTCAAAGGAACAAACTAAATTGCATTTTTACCTTCATCAATGGTAACATTTTATACTTGAAGAATTGTAATTCCTAATTGCAATTATAGATAGAAATATTTATTTTAATTTAAAATGAATATTCATTATTCACGAAACTTTGTATGCTGCTTTATTTAGCAAAATTAAATTATGTTTAAAAAAATGAGTATAGAAAGTTTAATGGTGAATTGATTATTATCTTTTTGCTGGGCTCCATTATTTATATTTATTTGTAGTAATATTTCGAAACCAGTGTAGCGTGACATATTAATAGGATATGGATATTTCAAATGATTCTTAATGAGTTTTACGGTAAACTAAGCATGAAAACTGTGGATTTAGTTTTATTTTTAACTACTAACGGAGAAAAAGAAAAATATGTATATCTGAAGTTGTTTCTTGTGAAAAAAGAAACTAAAATGTTATTCAAATACTTAAAAGTAAATCGAGAAATTTGTTTTTCTTAAAAAGTGAATTTAAACAATATATGATTGTGATACATATACAAGATTAGTATTTATTATTCATATTGCTTAGTTAAAACATTTTTTGTTGGATTAATTTTATTATTTAAATATATTTTACTATTTGAAATACAAGTATCAGAAAATATTTTCTTGTAAACTTAGATAACCAATCGCAAATTAATAATATTAAAAAAAGAAATAAGAAAGAACTCTATAAAGAGGATTTTCACCTTCAGAAAATATGATTATTAAATTGCTTGATTTATCCATTACTAAAACTTAACAATATCAATGACTAAAATTCTTTTTATTAATATTATTGTTCCTGGAAATTTTAAGCATATGCCTAGATAAGTCTTCTGAATTAAAAGTTATTCTAGAATTATGATGCTATGGGTAGAATGAAAATTTTCAAGGCTTAAATACACTGGTCTCCAAAAGTTAAGGAACAACATGTTTATCGCAGCTCACCAAAAAATTGACCTTAATTAATAAATTTATAGTTTATATAAAGAATAAAAACTTACTTTACTTAATAAATTTATGGAAAAACGCCGGCTACCGCTTCTTTTTAATAGAAAATAAACAGGTGTATATGAGTGACAGAAAAATATCCAAACATCAGTCTTTCGTAATAAACGTGTAACTTTTGTTGATTTTCAACTTTTGTCAGCAGATTCTTCGACAATAATCTCAGGTGTTGCTGGGTCTCACATTGCTCTAGAGAAGTTATTTGTCCGATTTGTAAAGGTAGAGGACGATCGGGTGTATAGAAATGGGAATGTCACAGACTGATGCTGCAAGTTGCCTTAATGTATCTCGCAGTGGGGTCTACCTTCTCTAGAATCAATATTAAACTGAAACTTCAGTGACCAGAAGACATGTTTATAGCCGACCACGAATTACAATACCTGCTGAAAAACATTTTATTGTTCTATTGGTCCGAAGGAGAAGCATTTCTGTGCCGCAACTTGTTGCAGATCACTCTGTATCATCAAGAAAAATAATATTGGCTAGTATGGTGCGAAGGCGTCTTCACCATGTAGATCTTTATGCGAGGTGACCAGTTGTGCTTGTCCTCCTTACACAACTGGTCACTTTGCATTAAGACAAAGAAAAGTCCACTTACCTTGGGCAAGAGAGCACATTTTCTGGACCAAACAGAGATGGGCTTCTGTACTTCTTACAGACGAGTCCAGATTCACACTGGAAAGCGATTCAGGCAATGTGCTGATCTGGAGAGACTAAAGCACCAGATACGATCAATCCAACACTTAAAAAGCAACAGTTATCCCGGTGGTGAAATAATGGTTTGGACAGGAATATCACTCGATGGTCACACTGAAATGCATGATTTCCAGGGAGGAACTGTGATTGGTGAAAGATATAAGTATGCGATCCTTGATCCATATGTCTGCCTATATGCCGATGCAATTGGCAATGATTTTATTCTCATGGATGATAACGCACGACCTCATTGAGCTGCAGTTGTTGAAGAATATCTTGAAGGTTTTAGTTTGGAGCGAATGGAATTGTTAGAGCTATCTCCATACCTGAATCCCACAAAGCATATATAGAAAACTATCTAGATAGAAAGTTAATGTATTAGTCCTTCTTCGAAATATATAGAAAAACAGGAAAACAGTTTACGTTCGTTTTCATTTCCGTGATTGAAAACTTGGAAAGTCGATGCCACCAATGGATTTCAACTAAATTATTTCAACTTAATTTTTTTTAAAAATGCTTTAAAATTAAGCGAATGAGCCAACTTTCAATGTTTAAAAATCTGTATAGTCTATCAACAAAATAATAATAAATCTATCAACAAAATAATGCATTCTTAACAGTGAATGTATTTTAAGCCATGTAAAAAGCAAAAGCAGATACCACTTACAGCCAATTTTTAAGCCTTTGTTTAAAAAGGATATTGCCTGGGAATGAAGTTCTATAACAAATAAAAGTTATCAGATAAATGCTTTAACTACAAAGATTGAAAAAAAAATCCATAGGAAGTGACATCAATAGTAAATTTACATGAAATTACATATATTTATTGAGAACATTGCAAATAGATAAAAGGAATCAAGATTTTCAATTCTAGCAAATATTAAATAATTATATATATAGAAACACTAATACAGTTCTATTATTTATCTATTTGCAAATGATTTTAGCAACCTAAGAAACACAGTATGAATTGCGTTTAAATAAGTTTTTGAATTTTGTTAGTGTTCAAAATTTCGTTTATTTTTGTTAACTTCTCCAGCGATTAAATTTCCTTGTAGTGTGACTTAGTGTTATATTTATTGCATCCTCCCTTGAGTTCCGCTGTATGCCCTGAATCTTCAAACTCTTGCCTGTAATCGCAATCAAAACCTCAAACTAATTTGTGGTTCAAAAAAGTTTAACAAAGCCCCCATGTACAAAGATGTTACAAACACCACCTTTTCAGAAGTCATGTTCAAACAATTTAGGTTCAATAAAGGCTGCGGATATATTAGACATTCAGAATAATATACCTCTGCACACCTATATTCTGATGATACTAAACATTATCGTAAACATGCATCCTGTAGTTCCTCGTACCGAGTGTATCTAACTTATTTAATATCATCTAATACATTCGGCTTTATTTTTCGTCATAATAAAATGATTCCACTTCTCGTACTTCCGATTTTCACTCATCACGCGAAAGGTAATAATTAACTCTGCACATTTATGGGAATAATCTGATGTATTGTCGAATATCAAGGAATAAAACTTATATCCATTTGAATTTGATCTATAACTTTTTGGTGAACTACTTTCAGAAAAATTTCAATAAATTTGCTTGGATATTCTAATGATACATAAATTTTCACTAGAATATCCAAGCAATCCATTTTTATTCTTACTCAATATTCTCAAAACATGGAATCATATTTTGCCGGAAGACGTATTAACGGTAAAATATTGGCTTTACTGACGCTGCATCCTTTTCTCTATGGATACGTAACGCCAAGTTTTATTCATAATTATAATATCAAACATTTTGGTTATGATTTCATTCTTTTTTGATTTATTTTGTTACGATTGCTTGATTTTTTTTTATTGATAGTTTATATTTTTTAAAGTGTTTTCAATGTTTTATATTTTTAGAAATGTTTTGCAACACTTGATATACGGCTGACGATTAAAGCTTTTATGTTTTTTATTGAATGAAATGATGTTTTCAATGATTTAATGTTGAAAAAATTGTGGATAGCCGCATCTATCTCGAAATTCAAATAAATAATAAAATTACTTTCGCATATTGTTTACTGTATCGAAAGATTTTCCTATTTCATATAAACATATTTGCTTGAATCGAATCTTACTACTATATTTGAACCTCTTAAAACTGTCAAATTACTTTAAAATTCAGCAAAAATACTATGCAGTCCTAATGACAATACAGATTACTGATATAACAACCATGGCCAAATATGCAAGGATTATATACTTCTAATCTTAACCATTCTCCTGATATCTTTGTTGGCAAGGGCTCTTGTCCCTTTTGTCCATCACGTGCAAATCAGTGGTCCACACAAAGAAGAAAAATTTGTCCACACAAAGAACATTTTTACTTAAGTTGCCTCAAACAAAAAAAATTAAAAAAAATTCGAAACTTATCTGTGTTTAGTGGACAAATCAAGTTTTAACATTAAAACAGGGACTTAATTAACAGTTAGGAAATAAAATGTCTATTTACTCACCTAATTCATAGTGTAGGTCAATAAAATAAGCTATCATATTGATTAAATATGTTAAGAAAAATGTTTGAAAGATTATCTTTTAATATCCTTGTTGGTGGGATTTTTTAAGGAAATGCCGTTGTTTTATCAAATAAATCTGTAAAGCTTCCTAATACGACTCATTAAGAGAACCACAAAGTAATATATGTAATCACTATATGACAAATTTGTATGTTCTACTTTTTTTCAAATTTCTATGGTTCAAACAACGTGAGTCAATAGAAGTTAATAGCATAACTCACTATCTTCATGAATAGATCAAATCTCAGTTCTTTTGGGTATAGATCTTCTGGTGAATAATTCAGTGATGATCTAATAAAGAATTTCCTTTGATAACTCAAATGGCTTATCAATTTCCTAATGACTCTAAATTCCTAAAATCGCTTGAAGATCATCATTTGGAATATTGACAAATTTATTACTGTCAAAATTACGCGTGAAAAATAAAAATTCAAACTCTTAGAGATAAAATATTATTTTCAGTTATCACATTTCGATAATTTCTTTCTAGCAATTTCTTTTTCAATTATTTCAAAAATTCTTCTTTCCAGCAAAATTTCCTGAGCTGTTGGAATAATGACTTGATTTCTTAACTGATAGAGGAAAGTAATTAAATTTTCTTCCCAAAATTTTTAATTGTTCTGTAACACTCCCAGAAAATCTTTAAGAATATAATTGCAATCCTCAGAAATGTTGCCTTCAAAGTAGGAGCTAATATACACATATGTGTGTGTTATACAAAGTGTATATTCTCTGTAAAACATCAGTCGTGCATTTGCATTTTACAAATCAAACATATAATTCGACTATTTTGCTCTATAAAAAAATAAAAAGCATTTTGAAATCTGGACTTTTGAAAAGTTAACGCTTTTCTTTTTCTCAAAATTCTCCATCGTAAGGAATAAATATAAAAAAAAAGGCATAAATACGACATAATACGTGATTTTCACTTTACAGCTCAATGCAGTATTCAAAACAAGAAACTTAATAATACTTTTAAGAGAATACAAATTAATTAAAGATGCAAAAATAAAAATAAGCAGGAGACAAAACATGTACGAAACAAAAATAAAATTTAAATTATCCTGACCATGTTTAAAATACAAATGCTCTTCTCGCTACATGTTTTTAAGCAAACTAGGAAATGAGATTAGATTAGAGGATAAAGATCGGATCATTTGTTTTTCGCTCAGGTGTTGAAAGTTTGGAATTAACTTGGATTTACCCATGAATTTAAAATTGTTCTTTTAATGAATCTCAACTAGATATTCGAATGGACTAAACCTCGATTTATAACTGTAACGAGAAAACAAAAAGAAAGAAAATTTTTCTTCTCTGCAACTTTTATTCTAAAATAATTGACAAATCTTAATTTTGATCATTCATTGGAGAGTTATATTTTGCCCAAGGATTATAGAATGTGTATTCTTACTGGATTGGGATTCCTTTTCACAAACAAAGTCTTCCTTCTTAAAGAATACATGTTTTTCAATTCTGTAAATGTGATGAAATCTATTCTTTCATTAAAGTCTATACGTAATCACAGATTCCAGTATTTTAGACTCATGTTTGAAGGAATTTATAGTTTTTAATGTAAGTTTCTTACTAAACTGCGTAACTGCATCGGAACTTTCTCACCCTAGCCATATTTAGAAAATATTTAAGCTAACACAATTTTCCTTCCATAGCTCTGAATATTTGTTGCTGTTCCTCAAGTTTTCAACAGCGGAACTATTAGTAGAGCTGAGAATTGTTTTCAAATAAATCATTGATAAAGGCTTAGAATGATCTAAAATTCTTTCTCAAAAAGACGTTCGAAAACGGTTTGAGTTTTATTTTGGCTAAATGATATTTCGCCGTTTGCAAAAACACACCAAAGACGGAAATTTTTGTACTTCGTTCCAAGATCAGTTACTTCCTTTTGGCACTCATCCAGCCGAGTCATCTTTCAGTTGAATTTCCACAATCGACAACAAAATTTCACGTGTCATTTATATAAAGATACAAAAAAAAAAAAGAACGCGCTAATTTTTTCTTTTTTTAAGATAACACCAAAAGTGAATCACAGTATTTCTAATTCTATATTTAACACGCTTATTTTATTATGTTTTTATACAAATTTGTTTATAAAAATAATCAAAAGAAATTTTTGAATACTTCAATGAAAAATTTCATTGAAGTAAAATTATCTTTTCACCCATATTAAATTAATTTTCTTTATTTAAATGGTGAATTATAGTAATAGTAATTGGTGAATTCCTAAATTATAATATCAATTCTGTGCTGTCAAATGTTTTAATTTATAAAACAATCACAAGATTTTTTAATTAATTGATGGCATGTTTGCTAATTGAATCTTAAAAAGACATGAAAAGTTCTTTCAAACCATAAAAGGTTTTTTAAAATGTGAAGAGTGATTTGAAAAATTCTAAGTTGTGACGAGGTCTCTAACTGCTCCTATTCTATATTTGAAAATACACATTGCAGGATTTTTAAAAATTACGTGCCTTTTTTCAATAGCAAATATTTATATTAACATATACTTAGCTAAGTGTAAATTAATTTTATAATAATATTTTACGATTAATTTATGTTAAATTAAATAATTATCTATTCAGGGATAAAGCAGATGCAAATGCCACTTTTAATTACTTTCCAGAGGGGCTTCAGTTATCATTGTAAGTAAGATTTTAGAAATATGTGAAAATTAGTTTTAATATACTAGAATAAACTGAGGAATAAACTTAATTTAACAAGCAAAGAGGTTCTTTTAGAGTGTAATAGCAAGTAATGAAACTACGAAAAAGAATTTTAATTAACTATATAATATTTTAAATAATTCTTGCTTATAAGTTGTTAAATAAAAAAAAAGTAATTCAAGAAATTAGATTTAAGTGATACATAGTTTTTTGCATTACAAATTAATATATACAGACCAAAAAATATTAAAAATTTATAAACTGTGCTTTTATCTAATCAATCGTTTTAAATGATTTACATTATTCATGCTACAACTGCTTTTAATAACTTTCATAAATGTAAATATAACCCTGTAAAATGCACACAGCGTTAAAAAAAAAAAAAAAAAAAAAAAAAAAAAAAAAAAAAAAAAACCTAAAGTTTCGTAATATCACATATTATAAATAATTTCAGGAATAGTTGAAATTAAGATAACCGTTTAACAATTAGCCTTCTGGTTTTCATCTCAACAGTTGGTAGATTTGACTTTCACATTTGTATAAATATTTGTAATCTATATTTAGCAGTCAGTTTCAATCGAAGATATCGAATAAATATATAAGAAGAAAAAATCCATGAAAAAGGCATGCACTGATGGGAAAAGCATAGCATTCAATGAGGTATGAATAATGTACTGATTGTCAAAAATTCAAAAGTGAACATGCTATCGAACATTCATGTTGTAACAGCAAAACCTAACATTTTCGTTTTATGATGAATCAAACGAAAATCAAGTTAAATTT
Organism: Latrodectus geometricus; assembly: GCA_026290005.1. Lineage (NCBI taxonomy): Eukaryota > Metazoa > Arthropoda > Arachnida > Araneae > Theridiidae > Latrodectus > Latrodectus geometricus. The sequence continues at coordinate 139,471 of JAPDSC010024864.1, forward strand.
CGAAAAATGACTTTGAAGCAAAACTTTTTCACGCTCGAATGATATAGTACTTATGGAAATGGATTATGCACAATGAAACAGCGATTAGATTTAAAACATCCTATCTTTATGGAGGTAACAATTAACACCGTAACTTTTGGATGTTTGCATTGTGTACTTATTTGTACTGCATGTAAGCGTATATATACATATACTTCTTGAACCTATGATGAAAAAAATCCCGTTGTTGTGGGAAGCTGTACAACAAGCAAACATTTCTTAAATTACACCAAAGGATTCAAAATTTTGGCGCTACTTTTTGTATAACATAATAGAGCTGAAAACTAATGTAAAGTGTTTTATGATTTTACATTGTTAACTTCCAAGGACTGCTTAAACTAGAAAAGATTTTTAATAAATAATGTGTGTAGAAATCCCCAAAACAAGTAGAGAAAATCAGAAAATTTCCAAACGCCCATTACGATAAATATTCACGTAAAATTGTAATATCTATCACTCTATGATTTCAATAACTAGATGAATTATGAAATCATTGTTTAAATTTCAAAAGATCCAGGAGAGTATAATAATTAAAAAAAAGTAATAAAACAGATTTAAAATGTTGTGTTAAACTGGATTAAAGACGAATCCCTATGCAGAATAAAGTGTGTGTTGTGTGTTTGTTAACAATTACTATAATTAGAAATTCCATAAAAATGACAAACTGTGTCAACATCGGCTTGAGCCAACTTGTTTCTGTTCCTCTTGAAGATAATAAACTAAAAAATTAATTTTATTACATAATCGAAATTGTAATACAGTGCTTTGAGGTTCATTCTGAATCTTTCTAGTGAATCATTAGATTATCATTCATTGAGATTGTAGACCAGCGTTTTAAGTTTATTCGATCTTTCTTCAAATAACAAAAGTTTCTTCAGTTCATAAGAATTTCCTTCCCTAAAATAAAAGGAACATGAATACGTAGTATGTTACGCTTGTTACTTTTAAATATACCTTCAACCGTATATGAAGTTTAAATAAACGAAATTTTTTTCACATTAAATAATAATAAAAAAGCCACATATATTAATGTCAATTTTTCCAAAATCGTAAAATCAACAAATGAAACAAATCGTTCGATCTATGCATCAATATGCATAATATGCATAAATATGCATAAATCGAAAAATTTCTAACCAATGTAATTTGTAATTCGATATTAAAAATTGGAATAATCAGTGTCCATAGTTAATCGATTAAGAAATTGTTAAGAAATGCATTGCCTGAAAATTGCTCAGTTTGAAACCTTCTACAGATTTTATTAAATGGTTAAAAAGCTATATCACAAACACTACTGCCTCATAGTTTTGAACCATGTCCAGTGACATTGGCTTACTGTGTAGCCTAGTGTAGAACAATTCTCATTAGTTTGGTAAAACCCTGGTTTGATCCTAGCCATTGTTGATCAATGTGAGATAGTTGTATTTCATCTTTGTGAATTTTTATCTCTTGAATTGAATACTTGAAAGTTTTTCCACTTTTCTTCTGAAGAACATTTAAGTAGATAATCAGATCAATGAAAAGTATTCCGGAAAAAAAAAAAAAAAAAACACTCTGCGGATGCAATATGACCGATTTTTTTAATTTTTCATTTATTTATTATTATTATTAATTTTTTTTGCTTAAGCTAACTGCAAAATTCAAAACCCATAGTTAATATCCACGTAATTATTTATATAAAACAGGAAAAATTAAATAATTATTAATATTAGATAATTATTTTATATTTCTCTGTAATAAATTTTGTTTACTTTATCATTTAATCGAGACAATTTTGCTCTTCTCTGTAATTAGTTCTTGAATAAAAGTTTCTACTACACAACCCCTTTGGTGAGGCATTATATTGGTAAATTTTCAGCTTTCTAACTTTATTGTTTTGGATTCAAACCCCATTCGTAAGTGATGATCCAATTCATGAATTGGATCAGCTTTGAATCTTAAAATATTTTCCTAAAGGTATACCATTATATGCAATATAACTTCGCATCATATGAACGTATACATTATATTGCAGCCTATTTGAAATTTGCTTCCTACATAGATATCTAAATCAAATAAATATCAATTTGTTTTTTCCATGTTAAAAATCTAAGTATTTACACATTATTATTTTCAAACAATTCTTCCATTTATAAAGTTATAGATATTTTTATTTAGAATATAAAAAACGTATTTAAAGTAAATTTTCTAAAGAGTTGATTTGGATATGAAAATAAATATTTAAGATTTGATCTGCATGATAGTAGTATTTCCATCTTGCTGTTGCAAATTTACAGCATAGAATTTCTCCGATGAAACTGATAAACAACCAATGTTCATTATCTAAGTTAGCTAGCAAAATCAATTTTTTTATTAATATCACCTATTTCGAGAAGCACTGTTAATAATTATAAAAGAAATTATATATGAAACGCTTCGTTACGACAGTAAAAATTTAAATTTTAAAAAAATTTTAATTTATTCAAAAAACATATAAATTCATCAACAATGCAATTAGGTTAACAGAAAAGATTTTAAATACAATCATTCTAAATTTATTTAAATAATAACTCTAATAAAGTCATGGGTAATTAAAAATCAATATCATTAGATACTTCATATATATATTTTCTATTTTTTCTGACTAATAGCAGCATAATCATGAATAAATATTTTTTTTAATTATAATCTAATATTTATCATAAAAGTTTTTTTATCAAACAACTAAATTGTGACAAATTAACTTTCCACCATGTCATCCAAAACATAACTTGAACCTCCTTCTTGTATTGAAGCTCATATTTTTTTGGTAGATTTTGGTATAAAAAATTATTTATAAGTTTATAATGTTTAAGTAAAAGATATTTGGATATGATTTACAAAATTGTCAGTTAATATTATTATTATAAGGCATTAATGCAAAATAACACTGATTATACATTAAAATATATGTAGGCATAATGAATCTTATTAAATAATACTTAAATATTTTTAAAGCATATTTTTAATTAAATTATTTAATATACTTACTACTTTCTGTTTTTAATTGCTTATACAGATAAAATAAAAGTACATTTATTTTTACATTTAAGGACAGACTGGATGATAATTTTGAAATGATGTGTACATACTTGAAATTATAAATATATATTTGATTATATAATTATAACATATAAAAAATATCTTACTTGTTACCAACACTATACAATTGTTTTTCGAAGTCTAGAATCTAGTCATCATTGGTTGATACCAATATGACAGAATTTTTTATTTGATATTCAAATCTCACATCAATTTTTTCGTAAGGTGCAGTAATATATTTTTACTTATTTGGAAGTATTACACATGAATATATATGTATGTGTGTGTATGTTTTATATGTGTTTGCTTTAAAAGGGAACCATAAATAAATTTCTCATTTTAGATAATTCTAGATTGATTTTATTGGTCCGATTATAATAAAAATTAAACTACAGATAATTCATAAAATATTAAATTTTTCTGATAAAAATAACACCATTTACTTATGAGAATTAGTTACACATTTTGTCTAAGTTGCAAGGAAAAGAACCAACAGGGAAAAATATTCAACCAAAATTATCAGAGCTCTGTTCCAGCTGTAAAAGGTTTTCTTGATATTCGTATCTACGAAGAAGTCTACATATTTCCTTATGCAAGACGACGCAGATATCTGAAACAACTGGGCAGGTTGGCATTCTTAAGGTGTGAGACAAAAACAAATCCAGTTTACCTAAAATGTGGCTACTTCTATCGGTGAAGCCAGAATTCAATCATCCTATGGTAATCAATTACTCCATTTTTTTCCTGAGTATGGGATGTGTATGAAATCCTACAACGGATTTTGTATTTTTATCCACAGACCCAGTGGGCTTATTATAGGAAGGTAATAAGGATGTTTGTCAAACATTTTCATCGCAGGCTTTTCCTCGAATGATAGATGATGTCTCATGATCTTAGAACACTCTGCAGAATTTCGAAACTCAGTTTTGCTCAGTAAGCATGTTAACACCTACAGTTGTCGAATTTAGACAGCGGAAAACCATTAAACTATATCTACTAAATATTCTCAGGTCCTCAAAAGGTGATAGCATGGCAGAGTTTTACTGCTAGCTTCATCATTATACTTATTTTTGATAACTACGAATGGAATCCATATCCGAAAGCCTTTAGGATAGATTTTTTTATGAACTATAGCTCACTTTCTCCCACAATCTTCATCTAAATCAATTCGCAAGGTAGCATATCATAAATACACGAGTTATCAACCATTTATTATTCACCTGGCTTTTTTGTCCACCAGTCATCATCCTTTGCCATTTTTGGTTCCGAGGCTTCCTAAAAAACCACGCCAAATGTAAAATGGCGCTAGTTCGGAAGAACTACATTCAGCTTCATATTTCGGATATTCCTGCAGATCTACTCCCGTCAGAGAAGGAAAATGTTGCTCCGAGATTCGACCACATGGTTGAACATGACGAAGCACATTGTAAAGTGGTTTCAGTATAATATTTTTCCTATTATTTATCAGTTATAAATGTTTTTATGTATATTAAATTGCCCGTTATCGGTAGATATTTTTCTAAATCTTTAATTTTATAAAAGTGAGGCGTATCATTTGAGCTAATTAAAATTTTATCTCATTTGAACAAATAAGATGGATGGAGCTGGAACTCAAACTCACAACCGTTAGGCTTTTAATCTAACAGTCTTAGGTTCGACTTCTTGCGAAATTTTTTGAGATCACCGTGACCTAGTGTTCAGACATCACCTTTCAAAGAGAAGGGTTACAGGTTTGATACTAGAGACAATTGAACAACACGAGATTCATGTTGCGATTCTATTTTCTACATGATTATTTTTTAGGGTAAGGGTGTGAGTTTTCCAGATTTCCTCCTTTGCGACACGTGAATACGGCTTACTATCTAAGAAAAATCCTTCCTTGTGTAAATTACGCGGTATGCATTGAAATGACTTACAGCCCCCTCATCAGTGAAGAGTCAAGATTTAACACACAAAATGATTCTAGATAAATTTTCATCTGATGTAAATTTGAAGACGCTATCTCTTCTGGCAAAAATTATAGACTTTGGCGCTGCTGTCATCATTGTACGAGAAAGAATTCTGTTAAACTGACATACACCACTTCATATCTTCATGATCGACTATTAGTGGCAGGATACTTTATTGGGATGAGATATTCTCAAACCTACACGCATCTTTTTGAGGCATTTATCAACAATGATCTTGGAGATAATTCCTTACATGGTGGGGCTAATCAAGTAAGAAGAAAGGTATCCAGATTAAAATCCCATGGATTCTTTGTGGGATGCTTTAGGTAGGTCTAGGAAGGCTTATCAACAATCACCTTTCTGGACTCTATGAGCCATTAAAATCGGCGCTTTTGGAATAGTAAGATTTATTGCTCCAATCGTTGATAAATAGCTTAATTAACAGCACGATATTTCGTTGTGATGCTTTTATAAGGTTGCCACACCTCTAATCAGACAAAACAATATAGGCAAAGCAATAAAAAAGTGTGATATGACTCATTAAATATACGCTAATTTTGGTCCATACAATTCCTTAATGTTTCAGTTTCAATGTTGAGCAGGATATAAATTGATAATAACGTGTAAAGGATTTTTTTTTTTTTTGGACCTGGATGTATATAGTTATACATGAAATTTCTACAATAATATTTTTGCGCAGTTTAAACATAAATTAAGCTCTTAATTCTAATTTTTTAAATAGTGCTTTGAATTAATTTTGAATATTTGTACGCATAAAAAACTGTTCTCTTTTGTATTGTCTAAAACCAATTCTCAGGAGTTCCAATATTAATATTCAATATTTTTTCATGATTTAATCTTGAAACTTTTATCTGAAACATGTAAAGAGAACACAAGTTCATTCTTGAGAAATATCGCTACATAAAAGTATTAGCTAAAATAAATAGTTCTGTCACGTCACTGTATCCTATTGTATTTTTTTCACATCATGTTCTAAATTACTTGCGCAGGTGGAAGACACTAGGTTCAAAATTTACTTCCTTAGATAGCATTTAGGCCAGGGGCAGATTTAGGGTTTAAATACTACTTGATTAATTTACAACAAAAAATTGAGGTCAATCCGTATTAATATTTTAATAGTGGTGCCATCTACAGAAAGCTGACGAAACTAAAATGTATGCTTAAGGAAATGGAATTTCACTAAAATAAACTTATCAATTTTCGAAATCGCTTTATTTCAAAATTTTTTTTTTATTATTGAATGCCTTTCTGTACTGTAAATAAAGGAAATATTAAAATAATATACCATTCATTTTTAAAAGAAAAATGAAAACAATCCAATAATTTAAACACATTTGTCCACACATTTATGTATAAAGATTTTATTAGCTAACATAGGCAATTTTTAAAGTGTTCATAGGCCATGAATTAAAAATTCTCTACTTTTTCTGAAAAATTGTTTTGGAGTATATTTTTATTTTTTTCAAAACATTTCACATAGTTTATGGATAATGATAAGTTAAAATTAATTTCTTTGCCCTGAACTACTTTGTAGTTTATTTGTTCTTTTGAAATCTTATTTCTGAAGAGAAAAAGTTCTTTTGAAATCTTATTTCTGAATTAGTAGAAGTACTAATAAATCAAAATAAAAAAATACATTAAAAAAAAGAAGTGAATCTTTTTCTCCTTCGAGCCATTTTTAAATCTTTCTTGAATAGAAAATTTTCGAAACGTTAGTCGATTATGTAGGAGGTCTTAAGCTAACGCAACAATAAAATACAATATCCCTCAATATGTTCATTCTATACAATATCATTTCTTATGCTATTTTTATGGATGCAGAGTAAGCGTGTTTTATGAGATTATTTATTCAGAATTTTGTCAAAAAGCTAGACTGGCTGCTGAATGTTTAAATCATGTAAGATAAAATGTTTCTGGAAAATGAGTTATTTTTAAATTCAAGTTCCAGCACAAGTTTAATCTCATCATTTATGTTCGAATTTCACAAATATAGATAAAATATATATTTTTTATAGAATTTCTATAATAAACACCATATGTTAAAATAGAGGTAAAAAAATGTTGTTCATGAAAACTTTCCGTGTACGTTTGAGAATACACACCCTATTAAAATTTTCCGGTGCAAAGAATTTGTTCTAAAACAAACTTGTTTTTTATTTATAAATTATAAGAATTAACATCACATTGGATAGGGCTCTATTAACCGAAAATCATAACTCTTAAAATATCGTTAAAAATATTAATTATCTAAAACATAGATTTTTAAATTAGAGATTAATCAATAATAAATCTGTTTTAAAATTATTAGAAGACAGAGCGAGAATTTTCTCAGTTCCACGTATTGTGACTCGCATAATATATGATGGAATAGGCATGATTGAATTTGATAGATCCTCAACATGGCAATATAAAGAGAGGAAATAAAATGGAAAAAATGTAAAATATTAAGAAAATTAATCGGTTTTGAGTAAACAAAACAGTGGACATAATTATTCAGCTCACAACCGAAGTTTAAAAGGGTCATATACAAAACTGCTTTTTAAGTAGCAAATATTTAACTAATAATCATTTTCTGATCACAACAACGCAAAAAATTTAAATTCCTTAAATTAAAATGTATTTTTTTTTAAAAATCTATCATTGGAAGAAAAATAAGTATTCAATTTAAACTCAGTTCGTGTTGTAATTATTGAATTCGCTTACTTTTCGCTCTTCTTCATGGATGATATTTAAATTATTGTCCATTCGTATTTTTATGTGATTCCAAAAATATATTGCTATGATCTACGAGTTTAAGAATTCTACAACTTATTTTATTTTTGGAAGCCAAGCATCAGTGATCGGCAGGGATAAAGTTTAAAAGAGCCTCTAGTTTGAGATTTACGGATATAACAAAAAATATATATGAATATGTTGTTTATAATCGTTATTTATTTGTATATATATGTCATTTATTTGTATGTATATATTTTTATGTAGTGAATAACAGATGCTATGGCTGCACAATTTTTTGAAGTCTAAAATAGCTGCCTGTTGTTTGTATATATATAAAGAGATGATTAAAAGTTATAAATTTGTGTAATTTTTGAGCAACACATCAATAAATGACCATTGTATGCAACAAATAATGGCTTTTTCATTAAAATGTTTTAGGAATTATGGGTATGCTTTTCATTACCTAAAAAGTGCTTATAAATTTTTCCTCGGTGACGACTTCAACGATGAGATAATCTGTTTAGTACTACTATTTAAGGGCAAAATATTTTGAAAAAAAAAAATCAAACTAATTTTACCAAAAAATTAAATTATTGAAACGTAAATAATTTTAAAATTTATAGCCCCACACTTAAAATAAAAAATTTTAAATGTCAATTTTCTTAAATGTTTTATTAATTTGCATTTGAAAATATATTTCTAAGATTAGCGAAATGTTTTCAAATAGACTAATTTTAATATCCTCAAATTGGTGGAATTTATTATTTAAAATATATATTTGATTAATTGAAAAGAAGATTAACGGTATAAAATTATAGTGAAACATTTAATTTAGGAATAAAAAAATTGAGAGTTCTACGAGAAAAATAATCGAAGGGAAAATTTGCCCGAGAAAACAATTTAGAATGATTCGAATAAAAACTGAAATTTACTATCAAATGATTAAATAAGTTCATCAAGAATGAAACTCTTAACGTGTCCTAGAAAAATAAAAAAATTAAAATTCATACAGCAATAATATTAAAGTATTCTGAATAAATAAATAACCTTGGGGGATCAGGCTTAAACAAATAAAGCTTTGAAGCTAAAGTTTAGTTAAATTAGAAAACAAATTGATGAAATGCGGATGCTTTGATATTTCAATGTTAAAAAAATTGAGAATGTCGATACATAAAATATTTAGAAGACTTTCAAAATTCCATTGCCTTTAAATTCATAATTTGGCTTTCGGCAATTTCTTTTTCACAAAAAAAGTGTTTAGTTAAATAATACAAACTTTTTTAATTTTTTTACCGAATTAGCTTCTAAATTCATAGAAAATATCAAGCTTATTAAGAACTTATTGAATCAACTTCTAATTCTAGACCAGCTGTTGGCCGACTAGAGACTAAGACGTATTCACTGAGCGAAGGATCATAGTTAGATTTTACTAATGCATACACATGTAGATTAAATGACATAAAAATTCTGTTTATATACAACAGTCACTTACAGTTAACTGAAGTAACCCTTATAATCAAATGAGCCATATTTTTATCACCTTTAATTTGTAGGTTCAATCAACTTGAAAGTCTTAAGCTGAGATCGGTTTGGGCATACTATTTGGTCACTTTTCAACATATCTGAATGTAATTTAAAACGAACATTAAAAAAATACCAAATAAGGATAATTTTTTTTCGCTTCTTAGCTTTTTTTGAATGAATACAAACACTGGAGACATAAAAATATATCTAAAAAAATTAATATCAAAATTTGCATAATTTCGGTTTCATAATTTGAAAGACGACTTTATTTATTAAAATTATAGCACTTTCATAAGTTAAATAATTCAAATATATTACAACAAAAAAATTAAATAATTTCCTTTTCTTTAAATTTTTCTGACAAGAACTATACAAATAGTACCTGAAGATAATGCCACAGACTCCCTGTCTATAAGCATTTGAATCCAGAAATGATAAAAACAGTGAAACGATTAAAATTTCCTGATTCTAAGATGTTTTAAAAATGTTACACGATTTTTCTGTTTGCTTGAATACAATTTGAGGATTATTTGACGCGGAATATCTCGCCATTCTTTTAATATGCGCTATTCATCTAATAATTTTTTCTACTTTTGATTAAAATATTTTGTTTTTAAATTCCAAAAGTTTATTCATTTTAGATTTAAATTTCCATGATGTTGATATTATATTCTTTATTTAAATATATTTTCAATGAAAAATATTAATTCTTTTTCATTTAAGATGAATAGCATGAGTATAGTATGTTCATCTACAAATAATAAGTGATAATTTATAAAATCGAATTATAGTGAATAATTATTATTATCAGAATTATAGTGTGCATGTTTAACATTTTCCATAACAAATTATAAACGCTAATT
>JAPDSC010024864.1:149859-164687 GCA_026290005.1 Latrodectus geometricus
CAAAGATTTTAAACTGTTAATTAAATTAAGAGCAAAATAATAGTAGTAGTTAAATACAAAATTTCAATAAAATCAATTTAGCCCAAAAATTCACAATAGTTAAGAGAAACAAACTAATAATCTTTTTATTTCAATTTCATAATTACGAAAATATAATTAAATAGACCTTATTTAAAGAAAAAGTATTTCATGTATTCTGTACTATCATTTTCTAAATGTGCTATTCATGTAATATATAATTTTATACATAAATTTATTGCGAGAATAGATCACATTTGATTAGTCATTCCAAGCACTCTTCAGGACTTTATAGATAAAGCGGGTATTTACAATTTAAATAAGATTTCGAATTATTAATAACTATATATAATGGGAAAATTTGATTAAGAAAAAATATAGAAAAGGAATCTTATTAAGTTACTGAAAATGTTCTTACTTAAATCAAAAACAAGGAATGAGAGCAATTAAGTTGATGATTAATCTTGAAACAAGGATCATGAGTTAAAAATGAAGAAAGAAAAACTCTCAATGTTCATATTGTTGCAACTGCAAGATTTTGATTGCTATAGATTTTCTTAACCATCTCATCATATGGTTTGTCATCAACTGTGTAAATGGAAAAAGACTCGGCCACTTTGATTCTCAATATAAACATCCATAATTTTCTCTTTAGTATTCAGCACTTTACTTTCTATCAATATATATATATATTCTTAACACCGGGCTTAAATTTTTATTTTATGTAATCTTTCAACTTTTAGATGAAACATATTACAAAAATATAGACATTAGAAAAAACAAAAACGTTTTAAAATGAAATTATTTCCATTGAATTCTTCAAATATACTTTACAACAAGGCAAAATTTTATGCATATAACTTACAAAAATTATTGGTTTAAAAAAAAGCATTTCTGTATTATGTTTCAATTCATAACAATGGAATTATGTTACATTGCTTTGTTAATATTACATATGGTAAAATGCACGGTTTACAATAACTTTTTTCTAAGTGCTAAAATCATGTTCTTCAGAGTAAGAAACTCTAGTTTTGATCTCAATTACTCTTAAACAATGAGACATGTGACATTTCAGTTTTTCTAGATGCACATCTGTAGTGTGGATGCTTGGGAGAATTCTAGGTTTTCTGCATTGAAAGCTCATTAAAATGCAATATACAACAGATGTTGAAATGTCTTAGAATGAATATTAGCTCTCAGGGTTTTTTTTTTTTTTTTTAAATCTATTAAGTGTTTTTAATTATTGCCCACAAAGTGGTTTCAAAATATACTGTTTAATGTAGAAGCGTTTAAAAATTCCTTTCAAAATGAATTTCAAAAATATTTGCTTTTCCTCTAATGATATGCTCTAACGATTTAAATGCATTTTAAATTTTTCTTCGGATAAAATTCAGTTAAAAACACACATTTTAAAATTATAATTTTCATAAAATCTTGAAAGTATAACACAATATCTAAAATTATTTTAAATAAAAAAAAAATACAGATAAACTATATTGGGCAACAAAGTAGAGCTAAAAATAATCTTTACTAATAACACATGGTTTTATTCACACATACTTCTCCGTTATTTCATAATTAAACTATTTAACAATTCAATAATTTCACAATAAGTTTAAAAATTATTTTCATTAAAAAATGATGCATTTTAATTTCAAAAACATAATACAAAATGTTCAAATCAGTGTATAATTCCGATATTTACTTTTATAAATCTTAAAACTATTTATCAAAAATATTAATGTATAATCTTTGATTTTAATTTGTTATAAAATTAAAATAACTACTTAGTTTCATAACTTATATAATTTAACATTATACTATGAAATTAACGATATTTTGTTTATTTATAAAAATATAAGGATAAAGATATTTTTTAAAAGACACTGGTGGAAATTTAGCATTACAATATTTAAATTTCAAGATCTTACAAAATATTTATTCAAGTAATAGAAATACTCATAATTTTGGCTTTGAAATTTACTTACAAACAAACAAATTTCCATATAAAGTACACACAATGAGTGACCATCTCAAATTTTATTGAATATTTTATGCTTATATTTATCATAATTAGTTTATAATTATTGTTATTTACAATCTTATTACTTGAATTTGGATTATATAGCATTACTTATAATATTAATATTTTGTAGGATACACCTTAAGAGGAAGCATTTTGTTTCCAGAAATTTAATTTATAATTTCGCACTAATTATTGCTAATCTAAAGTAATATTTATTTAATGCATATTTAAATAAACTTGTAAATCACATTTAGATATATTCAAAGGCAGATTAAAAATTCCTATACTGTCAACAGTATTTATGAAAATGCAAACAATTTCAATAGACTTACACATCTTTTTCTATTTTCATTAATGTAATCAGAATCGTTTTTTTTTTTTTTTTCCCCAATTTATTTTTGATAAATATTTTCTGCACAAAGAAGTAGACTGGATAGCATTTTATAACCCAGTCTTTAACAGAAAACAACTTAAAATTGTTTATTAGATGATACCTTTGTTTGCATTTTAAAAATAGAAACAATTTACTTATTTCAGAATCATTATCAGACAATTAATTTATTACACAATATTTAATTTCAAAATATATCTTGATACTAACTAATAACTTTAAATAGTTAACAGACGAAATGAGAAAGAATTCTATTAAAATATTCTTTTCATTCAATTATTCTATAAGCTATATTTGTCTTTTTAGAATGGCTGAATAATTTTGAATATTAACTGTAATTCATTATTAAATGTAAACTATTTAAGAATTCAATAAAAAAAAAATCTAGTTACATTTTTGATATTTACCTTATGCTAAATAATCCTCACATAACTTTCCACCAATTTAAAAAAAAAAGAAAAAAAAAAAATTTAAGAAAACATTTACCTTAAATTTTTCAAGAAGTTGATTATAATATTTTTATGCAACGATTATAAAAATTTTGTGTGTGTATATATATATAATATATATATGAATAAAGTGGAGGAATACAGTCACCTTCCATTAACATGCAAATAAAGGCTTTTTCATATAACCCATAATACATAAACAAATAAAACACTTATCTCTTTTGCCCACCATATTTTTGTTCGAGATTAAATTGAGGACAGTTGCACTGAATGGAATGAAACTTTTTTCATGATATTGGTTTCAGGATAACTTAAAATAAAATTTCGAAAGAAGACTCAGTTTTTAATTATAGCGCTAGTAATTAATTAAAAATATAATTAACTTAAACTTTTGCAATTACTTATCTCGCAATGTAACGTTTTGCTAAGGAAATCTACTCGTTTCAAGAAAGAAACACAAAACCCCTTTTTCTTCTTTTAAATCGTCATGTATAAATAACTGCTGAGGTAAAAAAAAAAAAAAAAAAAAAAATATTTATAACATTGGATTACCTCAACTTTCTAAATTCTTCATAGTTGTAACTTTTCTTAAACGTTAACGTTATTTACAATTAATTTTCGATTTTTGAAAAAGTATTTTTTTTTTTTTTTTTTCTGCAAGAAAAGCGATTTTGTATTTCCCAATAAGTCACCAATCGGAAATGAATTGGAATGTAATTGAAAGGAATTCTGACTTTGATATTTAATAATTTGGTAACTAAAGGAAACTTCCAAGCATTCTATACCGCATTCGATTTGCTTTAAGCTAATCTACCATGAAACTTCATTTTTGATCCAGAACATCTTTCATCTCTATTAATTAAATTAATTTGTAATGTACATAATATTGTGTGTTAAATAGCCCTATGAATTTTCATGCTTGAACCGAAATTTCAGTCAGAGTGTCTATTCTATGGGTTCTTGTATATTTTGTTATGTTTTATAGAAAAATAACTAAAATTCTTTTGTTTCCATTAGATTGATGTAACGTTTGTCTTTCCAGTTCACAACTAAGTTAGAGTACACAATATGATCAGTATTAAGTACACTTTTTGAGTAAAATGGAAATATATTTTCCCACTTAAATCAAAACTTCAGTTAGAAAATAATTGAAAGTGATTTTTTTCTTAATTCTTCAAAATTTATGCTTAGTATGGCATGCAGTATGTAAAAAGAAGATCTTACATAATCTTTTTTAAAGAAAAACTTTTTAAGGCAAAATCTCCAAAATCTGGACACACGTTTAACCCTGATTAAAAATTTAAACTTGGTAAGAATACAGTTAAATAAGATGCCAACTATAAATTCATGGAAACTGATGTAAAATGATTTAAATGGAAAGCAACAAAGTAGGAGCAATCACCAAGCCAATACTGATTATTTAAAACATTGTATTACTTCTGGCGTGTATTATTTGACAGTAAAATGTAATAATAAGTAAAAAAAATAATAAATCAACAAAATAGGATATTGTATAAAGCAAAAAGTACAAATGAGTCAAAATTTTAAAAAATAAGATTTATTTTACAAAAATTATACACTGAGAAAAATTATTGTATGTACATAAAAATCTATTCTTTCCTACATTAACTATACTACATACTTGTAGAAAGAAATTTGATGATATCCTTATTTCGCTATAAAATGATGTTTAAAATATTTATTTATTTATGCTTTTCCTTTAATGAAAATAAATATTTTTTTCTGAAACTCGTACGATTTTTGTCCAGATCCTATGATATCCATGATCATATGATTTTTATCCAGACCATAGAACAATAGACACTATATGACACATTTAAAAATTTTATTTTCTCCAAATAAAGAAAGATTTATTTGCATAACAGCAAAATTTGCATTAAAGTATATAAGTAAGAATCGATTATAATCTAAACTTAAAAAAAATTTAATTCTTTGATTAAATTCAGGTTATAATCGAGCCTAAGATATTATGAGGAATCGTTTCAATGCTTTTGAAAAACATCTAAAAAATGTATGTGAAAATGTTTACCCACCAAATTTCGTTTTCAAGATTTAAAGGTATGTTGTCATTTTATTTAAATTCTAATAATAACATGATAAACACATGACAAAACACCAGACCAATTCATTCTGAGAAACAGTCTTGGTGATGTTACCCTAATTACAAATAACTATTCTTTAATATTAATGGGAAAACAGGAACTCATTTAGATTCTTGAATTGAGCATTATCTAAGTTTTTAAGTCACAAAACTACTGTGATTATAAATTAAATGTCAATACTCCTAATTTAGAGATTGATATTCATATAAAACAATATAGTTAAAAAAATATGCTACTAAAGCAATTGATTATCAAATATTATTAAGTTAACTTAAATTAAATCTTAGAACTAGAATGCTAATTTATGATAAAATTTTCTGCCAAAAGGCAGAGTTCTGAGTTCAAATTTTTTAAATACATTATTATAAAGTTCAAATGCCATTATCATATTTAATATAATTGTTAATTTTTTTTTCTGGATGGAAATTTTAAAAATTAATCAATAAATAAAACTTTACAGAAGCATATTGTGTACTTTATTGATTAGATTAGCAGGAATACAACATAAAATCATCCAAAAATTTAAAACTAAACTCCATAGATAAAAAAAAAATTATAATTACTTTAATCCCCAATTTGTAATTGGTAATGTGACAAATTCCGATTTTTTGTAGAGCAATTATATTTTGAAATATTATAATATTTAACATTTTATGCTTAAGAATTTAAAGAATATCATAATGCTGAGAATAAAACTTAAATAGTATTTCATTTTAAAAAACAATGGCTCTTTTGTACATTCATTAAAGTAGATATTTTAAGACAAATGTATTAGATAATAGCATAAGCTTCTGAAAAATACAAAACGATCAAAATTACTAAAAGTAAAATAAAGCCTAGCTTATTATTTCAGTGAATACTTTATTTTTATGTTTTGTTTACTTAGAGACCTGGAAAAAGAAAACAATTTAGATCATTAGAATTTATCAAGATCAGTTCCCCATCATTGTTTCATAAGGAGAATATTACAGTTAATGTAATAAACTTTCATATTTCTTTCATTATGTACAATTATCAGTAAATGATTATATGTAATTATTGCAGATTAATCATAATCAATACTAGTTAAACATGATAAATTATTGAATATTTATCACATTTGCTGGTTAGTTTATAAAATACCTAACTCACAATGGGAAATACAATAAAATTCCATAACTTTTTAATAATTTGATCAAATTGTCCACGATATCATGACGTACATCCTTGCTATCATGACAAGCTGCATGGCTATATGTTCTTGCTAAAAAACATGGGTTATCAAACTATTATTGGGGGTCTTTATTGATATTATATTCACTTGATTTCAGTAGACTTTTCTAATATTATTATAGAAATGGTTACTGTAATTCATGAAGCACATTTATCAATTAGTTATAGTGGCAGAAACAAAATGCTAAAAGAACTTCTAATAATACAAAAAGGATACTAGACGATTTACTTAAGCTTAATTGAAAGTTGTCAAAGGTACCCAATAAAGGAACCAACTTGTTAGAACGACGGTCTTCAAAGAGGTGAGTTCAAGATGTAACTAACATGCATTTGAAAACTGATATTTCAATTTTATATTTAAATATCAAGACTATGTGATGAAGTACAGTGGAACTCTCTAAAATATAAACATGCAGAAATTATATATCATTTAAATGACATTTTTCGATATTAGGGGTTATACTACCTGTATACTTCAAATAAATTAATCTCATGTTCAACAATCAGATCAAGAAAGAAGTTTGTACAATGTGGTTAAATTTGAAATCTGTACATAGAAACAGCCAGAATCCAAGTTCAGTTTAGCGTGCAAATTTGGATGATGAAAATATATTAAGTTCTTGGTTGCAAAGCAATAAAATTCGTTAATGGTTCAAAGGAAAATATGTTTTGTGCAACTTATGATAAACATGTCATTTCATGAAAATATCAAGTGAACTCCTTATGAAGCAATGTTTGGGATACCTTTAAAAGTAGATTTGAAAATATTTTCTTTCCCAAATGATTCTTTCAAATACTTTATAACTAAAGAAGAAATGCAAACTTTAAGAGAAACATTTAACAAAACTTCTGAGAAAACAAACAGTGAAAAAGATGATGATACTAATATGAAAATTAATTTTCATAGCTAAAAAAAAAAATACTGTTTAACTGCAATTAATTTTGTGATTTAGAATAAGAATGATGAAGTAATCTATTTTAAACAGATATTTTAACAAGGCAAGAATAAGTAAGAAAATACAGAAAAATTGCTATACAAAGTTATGAATTGAAGGGGCTGTAAGTTTCAAATTTTAAATTTCCTTATGGTAATATTGATGACACAGTGAAACAACAAGTACCAGATGTAGACAGAGCAAATGACTCATTAAATCTATTAGTGATCATATTAGAAATTCAAAACTGAGACATTTATATTTCAGGAACAAAACAAAAAAAATTTAGAAATCAGTTCACAATTTACAAAGTTTGGCGATTTTACAGATTTATCACTTTGAGATTGTGTTAGAAAATCATCTTTCTGAAAGACAGTGATATTAATGTTATGTTTCCAAGGCAGAGTACAAATATGATAGATGCAAATGTAAGAAATCTGGAAACTTGTGTAATTTTTAATAGTTTAATACACCTAAAAAAGTAAAATTTCCAGAATATATAAATGAATACTTTTTTAGAATATAGATTTCTTTTTCCTGGTCTTTTAGTTAACAAGACATGAAAATTACCTATAAGACTAATACTTAATATTTAATTTATAATTATTTATTAATTTATAATATTTATTCTATAAGAATAATACTTAATATTTAATTTAAAGTTCTGTTTTGTTTCAACATTTATAAAAATAAAATATTTACTGAAATAAGAAACTAGAGTTTATTTCACCTTTAGTAATTTTTCACAATTTTATATTTTTCAATATGTTTGTTGACAAATATATATAATTTATGCTATTATTTAATATATCTTTCATAACATATCTAATAAAATGCGTATACAAAAGTGCCATTATAATATGAATTTTTAAATTGAAATATTATTGTATGTTTCATTCTAATTCATTATGATTTCTTCAAATTCTTATGAAGAAAATGTTAAATATTATTTTTTCTAATTAAAATATCATTTCTCAACAAAATAATTGGAATGTATCACATTCTCTATTACGATTTTGAGAATGTGATGAACTCTGACTATATGTATTTACTGGTGATTATGATATGAATTAGATCCATTTATTATAGATCACCATTTATTATACAATAATCAATATTTACTATACATTATCACTAAATTAATGTCTTTTATTGTAACAAGTAAGAATCAGCTTCTAATCTTCTAAATTAGCATATATTTGTTGAATGATATGATACTTTATTATGGAGAAAGATAAACAACACAAATATAATCCATGAGCCAAGTGAAACTGCAGTTTAATTGCATGTAATGGCAAATATATATATATATATATATATATATATATATATATATATATATATATATATATATATATATCAATGTTGTTTAAAAAATTTACATGCGCTAAAGTAAAATGTTTAATGTGTTCATAAAGGCAAAATAAACTTAAAAATTGTTTTGCTTTTCATTTAAACTGTTTAATATTAACATATGAAAAATATATACAACATAGAACAATGTATTGTACACAAGAATAATAATTATCAGAGAGCAAATTATAAAAAAAAATATATACATAATATATACAAATTTTACTATAAATGATTATAGTATCTCACCAAAATGTTTTGATTTTAAGAAAATATTTATTTCTAATGTCAAATTACACTGAATGATTTAGGTAGGATCCACTTCATTTAAGTAGAATACTTTATTTTTTCCCTTGATTTCATAGCCTCGAATATAGCAGAACAATGAATTCACTTCACAACCCAAAACATCTTTAACACTACACTGGGGCTAAGAAAGATCAATAATTAATTATATTTAGCATAAAATAGAAAAGAAAGAGCCTGATTTTATTTCTTAGATTAAAAACTGCAAATGGCATGCAAAAAAATAATATTTTAATAGCAATGTAATTTGTCATCTTAAAGCAACATATAATCTTCACAGGATATAGAATAAATTTTTCTAAATCATTGAGATTCAAAACTTGTTTCTGCATATTAAAACTTGAAACCTTTATCAAAATAAAAAAAAGCCTATTTTGAAATAAACTGTCATATTTCAAGTCAATTCAATGGGAACCCTAAAATACTTTGTGCCAAAATCATGATTTTTTATTTTTTAATTGAAAAATGATAAGTCTTCTTTAAATTTTCATTAAATTATAAACTTAAATAATTTAAGAAGTTTTGAAAATATCATTTTTAAGAAATGTCAAGTTCATGGCATATTAAGTTGTCAGTATAAGAGAATCATTTGAATAAAATTTAAATTTGGTATTTTAATTATTTAAAACTTGGAAAACAAAGATATTATTTCATTTTAAAAGTATTACACAATACAGATTCATGATGAATGTTTGTGCTAAGAATAAGAACTTTTTATTGTTCATGGACATCAAAATTTAAAGCTTAGTTAAATAAAGTAACAAGTATCATTTGCATTGTTTTATAAAATAATAGACTTTTATTAACTTTTTTTAATACAATAATAACAATCTGGTTAAAAAATTTCTAATCAACAATTTTAAGATTTAGGGAAAATGATTTTATTTCTAAGCAAAAATATGCGATAACTGTTTCTAAAAAACTATGAAGGATACAAAGAATGAAAAAAACTTTTCAATTATTAAACTTTAGACACTACAAACTGGCACAGAAAAAATTGAATAATCTTAATACATAATTTTAATTTACAATTAAAGACTCAGTTTAATTGCAAAACTATTACAGATAATTATGATTGTCCAAATAATTTATATTTTCAACAAATAAAAATTAATTTTTTTTTATAAAGGCACAAAAAAAATGTTTATAAGAGAAATAAAATATCAAAATATCAAAATTAATTATTATAATTTTATGTGTTAATAGTTTCATATCGTCTTTTAAAATTCATTTTAAATATGCAGTACTTTGAATATTATACAGAAATTTTGTATTCCAGAGCTATCAAAATTATTTTCAATACAAGAAATAAAAACATTTGAAATCAGCAAATTTGAACACTGAAAAGAATTTAGATAAAATAAAAATATTAATATGTAATAGCACTTGGTAATATTTTTAAATAAGTAACAGATAATTTAACACACTTAAAAGCTGTTTTTTTTTTTCACTGCAAATACTAGAAACATATTTTAATGTCACAGCTATAATTATACATGCCATATTTGCTGGCATATAAGATCTGATCTTTATGACGCATCCTTTCTTTATACCCATTTTGAAGGGATAAAACTTTATTACTGAACATTATAAGAAATTTATAATATTTTTTAAATATTAGTGATTCAAATAATACTTGTATTTACTACATTGTAATACGTGTTCTTCCCCAGACAGATTGGGAATTTGGAAGTATTCCCAATTTGTCTGGGAGAGAACACCTTTAATCTTCTTTGTCAATATCTAGGCACTCATTTTTAGAGGTAAATGACAAATCACTTCTAAACTAATATCTAAGTCCCCATAGAATAAATTGTAGTCTGTACCATCCAATGTATTATTAAGGCCACACATCTTTAGTTTCCTTCAATTTTATTTGAGGGCACATTTGATTCCTGATACTTTCAAGTTACCATTCTCAGTTGGAGGTAACGTGAAATGCCTTTCTGCAGCCTATTTCTATGTTTTTAGCATAAGCAATCACATATAGCTTGTATACTATATTATAGCAATGACTTCATATATTTTTAGCCATAACTTGCAACCAAATGTAAGAAAATTAAACAGTAGAAACTTCAAACTTAAAAGTTGTTCACAAAAATTGCAAAGTTTAAATGTTTGGATCTTTAATGTCAACACATACATATTCACTAAACTTTGAAGAAACAAGAAAAAAACCACATAACTCTGAATAGAGGAAATTTCCAGAAATGAATGCAATCAAAAACTGAATATCATTATAAAGGATGCATTGCAATTTTCAGATTTATTTCAAAGAATAAAACGAGTATTTTATACACCACCAAGTATGGCATGTACAAGAAATAGATATTAATAGCTGTTAATTTGAGATTAATAATATTCTTGATTGTTATTGATAATTTAGAGTTTGTATGACATTTAACAATAAAAGTTTATTCTTAAGACTTTTATATTTTTTAAAAAATATTATCATCATTGAAAATTAAAGGAAAAAATCTTTAGGATATTTAATAATTTTTAAAGCAAATATTTTAAACTTTATACAAGGACCACTACTATTCAGTAGTAGGGCTGTACATTTCACATTTGAAAATGTTAGGATCAATACCAGCTATTCTTCAACCATTAGGAGAGTGATGCTGTACTTTGTTCCATCACAGGCCTATGAAGCAATTTTCTGAATTTCCTCTCATACAGTCTATTTTATGTGTGAAAGTTATTTGAGAACCAATTATACTATCCATTACTTATAAAATTTTTTCCCAAAGACAATACTTTGGAAATGTACAATACAAATGACAATACTTACGCAAATGATCTACAATAACTTAAATATTCTACCTGATAGGTAATGCCAATTTTTGTTAATAAAATGATTACAATAGAAATAATTTTTTTTATTTTAAATTTATGCTAATTATGTTTTCATACAGGATTTGTAATAAATAATTACAAAACATTAAATTGTGGATATTGGATTATTAAAAATTACTACAAAAATACATTTATAACACACATTTTTTATTAACAATATTATTATAAATAGTACACAATTTTCTCTATAACAGTTCCTATATTTTTGGAAATTAGTTATTTTGAAAACCTTGAAAATGAAGCAACATTTGTTATTCTGTTAAAATGTATTTCCTCTAACTGCACATAAAAAAAAAATTTATGAAAGAATAATTTTTAAAAATAGTATGAAATACAAGTGATGCAAAATTAAAATTACCTTTACATATTTGTCTTCATGAAATGTAAAACTGGAGAAATGCTAATTAAATTAGTAAGCTTCAATTTGAATTAATTTGATTTAATTTAATCATTGGATTGAAAAATTCAAAACTTTATGAATAGAAACATTATTTTCAACAAAATGTTCAGCAAACAACTGTACGAGAAGTTTCTATGTAAAACCAATGAAAAATTAATTAACGTATATTTAAGAAATATTCAAAAATTTATATATTATTAGTGAATTTTTTTGTACCTTTAAAATAAGATTGTAAGAATCTAAAATATTATATTTTAATTTTAATACTGAAAATAATAAACAATATCATAATAAACATATTAGATTTCAAAGTACAGGAAAAATGTCAGTATTAATTTTATTTATCAGGTAAAAAATTAATTTTTCTGAAAATTGATTTTAATTTTGAAATAACTTAAGGAAAATAACAACTTACCTGTATAATATTTTCATCTAATTGCAGTATGTGTTTAGCTGTTTGAGATAAAAGCTACAATAGAAAAAATATTTTTAAAAATAGAAAATATAAAACTATAAGGGAAACCTATATATACTTGATCTAAAAATTTATATAAAATTTAAATCTATATCTACTTGAACATGGGATAAAACGTCTGGTAACTCTGGAGTGAAAATAGTAACACTCATTTTCACATTCAAGAGAGGTTTTGTGAGCACTGAGGAACAATCTTCACAGAAGATAGCTTGACTGGAAGAAAACATGTACATAATTAGTAATATGACAAGAATATAAAATAGAAAAACAATTTTTTAATTACAACAGTTTGTAACTTATAATACTTTTCTTTAAGAAAAGCCTTTCTATAGAAAAATATATGATTCTAAAGACAGACTCATATAAAGCAAAACTCAATTTTATTTTGTTTTTAGAAGATTAACAAATATTGCATAACATAAGTTCTTTAATTAATCTATAACATGTACGAAATTGAAACATCACTCTAGTAAATGAACAAAATTTACTAAATGAATATTTTAAATAGATAATTAGAAAAGAAATGCATATTTTTTTACAAAAAGTAAATGTCTAGGTTCGAATAATTTATCACTAAGAATAAATTCTAAGTGTTATAAGTTATTTATTTTATATTTTATTTATTAGCTTATTTTATTTCATTTTGTCAAAATTGGCTTGCTTTAGGTAAAATGAAATAAATTTTTGGAAAAATTTATCTTGGCAAAAATAATTTTTGCCATAGATAATTTCTTCAATATATGTTCTAAAACAATTAAGCAGATTTTCCATTAATTGCTAAATCATAGACATTATAGTAAAACTATTTTAAACAATGTAAGAGAAATTACTCTGAAAAGGATAAACCTAAATTACATTCTTAAAGTTATCTTAAAATGCATTTTACTAGTAGCAATTATATTCACACATCTATTAATTTAAGTTATTTATTTTATATCTAATTTATTTTATTTAATTTTTCTTTTTGTCAAAGTTATATAGCTTTTGACATCACAGAATAAAATTTTTCTAAAAGCTTATCTTGCTAAAATTGTCAAAAATAATCTTTGTTATAGATGTTTCTTTTACAATAACATACTCTTCATAATTTAAATCATAAGTTTTATATTGAAACTATTATAAACAATATAAATAAAATCACTCTGAAAATAAATAGTATGTTAAAATGTACTTCTCTAGTAACAATTATATTCAGATCTATTAATTTGCAAATCAGTAACCATCATTATAAAAGAAGTTTTACTACATTTAAGACAGAACTTCTACAAGTGGAAAAATTAATTAGAGTACTGATTTCTAAAAATACACTCTTAGATGAATATAGAAATATAAGATCAGCATATATTAACATGTTTATCTCTGAGGAGGATTAAATTTCATATTCCAATAAAACGAGCATCTTTCAATACATCTATGGTTTCAAAAAAGTGATTCGAAAAAAAAATTTTTTTTACATAAAAAGTAAAATAAAATTGCAATATGAAAGTGACAGAAACACAACACATACAGAAGAAAAAATTTCTCCTTAAAATTTTTTAGCACTTTCATTTCTTTTGAACTAAAAATTTTATATATATAGTTAAAAAACGAGTAATATAAAACATATAATACAAATTTCATTCCCACAAATCTTGATACATGTTAACTATATTCTGAGTATCAGAAAACTGATACTTAATTATAATATTTTATCCTTAGATAAAATTCCTCAATTCTGACAGATATATTATGTGACAGATTCTTGACATATATGCAAAGTTTATGAAGAATTACTAATAAAGTAATAAATTGTAATACATATGACAATTTATTACTTTATTAGTAATTCTTCATAAACTTTGCATAGTAAGATAATTAAAAAAATTTTCTGTAAATAGAACAACTACTTAATTAAAATAAAAAATATTATAATATATATATATATATGTATATATATATATATATATATATATATAACAAATATATTCTAAATAGTTGTTCACATTAAATATTTTAGATTCACAGAAAAATTAATTAGCTGCATGTTAAATTTAGTGTTAATTTTTAAACAGATTAAGAGCTATTTTTAAGTTATTTACAATATTAAAAACTTTTTGCCAATGTTTATTAAATGAAATACATATTTTCCAAATGAGCTCCAAACAAATACTGTAGAGTGTTATAAGATTAGGCAAATATTATAATAATTTTAAAAATTACTACACCACCTTGCATTAATGCATATCTAATTAGAAATTAGATAAACATTAATGCAAATACTTATGGGACCTTTAGCTAATGATGG
>JAPDSC010024864.1:169687-180078 GCA_026290005.1 Latrodectus geometricus
TTTTTTGTAAATGATATATAAGACATAATTATTTTTTTACTATTATGATCATGTCCATTTTACACACAAATTAATTTACTGCAACATTTATACTTTTTAGGCAGTTTAAAAATTTTTGAGACATTTTTCAAAATTGCATTTTAGCTTATCCTGCCTTTCTTCCAGAAATTATGGTAAATATTTTATATACTTCTTTTTTAGCATTGACAACATTTCATAAACTTACGAAACAATTCAAATAATAAATAAAATAAAAATAAAAAAAACGGTTGGCTTATTTTAAAAGTATTCTAATACTGAACTATAAATTTATTAATATCATTTGTATCCAATCACACACAGAAAAAAAAAATTAAAAATCTGATTTAGAAAACATATTATTTATTTATTAAAATCTTAACAAACAAAATCTATATTATAAATCTAAATTATAAAACCTCTAAAATAATTTACAATTTTTATACCTCAAAGAAGCTAGTTTTTATACACTGCGTTTGACAATAATCAAATGAGTCTCAATTTCTTTTATTCTTTGAACGATATAATTTTATTTATGACAAAATATTAATTAATACAAATAATTTACAAAATTTATTGAATTCATATTTAAATGAAATTGCGCATAAGCCCATAAATGCAGAAAATACAGGAAATTTTAAATTTTAAAAATTATAGCCAGTTTCTTATTTTAACCTTATGAATTCTAATTTAAAATGCCTGTAAGTATTTCATCACAAAACTGACAATAATGTTACTTTTATTGATCTCTCTCTCACACACACACATAAAATAACAAGTTAAAAAGTAGAAGAGCGGTTTGTTAGACCTATAAATATCATTTACCTATTGAATACCTTATTACATAAAAATTATACATATTACAATGTGAATGATTTTTAATCTTTTCAACTAATCTTCTAACACAAAATGCTATTTTAAAATTGTTTTAATGCAAAATGTACATATACTTTAATGATTTAAAACTGAAAATCAAATTCCACAAATATAAAATATTGTATTTTATTATTTAATTCTATTTTGATACTTAGAGGTAAACTTTTAATATCTAAATTACAGATATTATAAAAATGTATACTTTGTAATCTGAGTACTAATTAAATTATTAAAAATTAATCAATTAATAAAACGCAGAAATGAATCTAAATAGAATGATTTAAATCTATCATTCATTGAAAGAGATTTGCATAATATGTTATATAAATAGTCACAAGATAGCCAATGTACATTGGTGTGCAAGACTTAAGCAACAGATGGTTTTTCTTTCATAACTCTGTAAGAAAACATCTTAGAGACATAAAATTCAGACATGAGACACATCATTTTGTACTTAAAGGATGACAAAAGCATAGTCGCATAAAAATGAATACAATACATACAGTATGGAATCAAACAAAAAATAGGCTTTATTGAACTCACAGTATCCCTGCTCAAGATCATCTGTCCAAGAGGAACAATAACAAAGAGATGTTCCTTAGTATGGGATATGCCCTCCCCTTACTGCAATGGTTGCTTTGCACCTTCTTTCCATACTCAGCACCAGATTGTCCAGCAGTTCTTGCGGTAAGAGAGCCCATTCCTCAATCAGCATCTGTTTCAGTAGCTTGGTGTTCCCCGGGGGATGCAATCGTGCCACAATACGTCTCCCAAAAGCATCCCACACATGTTCTATGGGATTTAAATCAGGGGAGTATGCTGGATAATCCATTCGGGTGATTTTTTTTATTTTCCAGTAGCTGCTGAACAGCATGAGTTTAATGTGGCCATGCATTGTCATCCATAAAAATGAAATCTGCTCCAATGGCACCTCAATGGAGCAGATGCACATGAGGAAGGATTACCTCCTGACAATAGCGATCTCCAATTACAGAACCTCTGTCGAAAACATGAAGTTCAGTCCTCCACTCCAGGACCTCCATAACGGTCTCTTTCCGTTATGTTACTGGGATGAAACCATGTCCCAACCTCTCTCCAAATCAACTGGCATTGAGAATCGCTTGTGGCATTGAAAAGACACTCATCTGTGAAGAGGATGCGACTCCATTGATTAGATGTCCAGTTATTGAGCTCTTTGCACCACTCCAAACAGTGCCGCTGATGGTTAGCTGTCCACGGAATGCAGTTCAGGACGGCGGGCAAAAAGGCTACCTTTGTGAAGGTGTTTGGCCACAGTAAACCGCAACACTTGTTGCCTCGTTGCTGTACACAGTTGCTGAGCAATAGCGTTTGCTGACTGGTTTCGGGTTTTTTTTTTTTTTGCACCTGCAGGACAATATAGCAGTCATTTACTGCAGTTGTTTTTCTGGGGAGGACACCATCAACCTTTCGAACAGCTGTACCCATGGTCCTGAAGGCTTTCCAAGTTTGCAAAATGACACTTTTGTTGAATCTAAACTCTTCAGATACACTGGTCACACTATGCCCCTCCTCACTCCATTGAGAGCCTATCAAACTTTATAAACAAAGTAGGTGACCCAAGACAATGGAACTAGGAAAAAATTGAGCTTAGAGCATGGTACAAAATGCAACAATGCAGAGGTGCCACATATCTGACAAGCTCAAGAAGAAGAAGATGCCCCTCCTCCAGTTTTCCAATCCCTCTTCTACGTGTGAAAATGTTCTTCTAGCTATATTTTACGGACACATTCACATACACTTGAAATGAAATACTTTAATTGCTCCTCCGTCCTTAATTTTACTGTAGGCTTGAGCTGCGTGCACCCAGTGTATGCGTTTTACATACGCTCACATCACCTCTGACATTTTGCCACTGATATTTGCATACGCTTGACCTTTCTACCGAATTACATGTTCATTGTACTGATCGCAAGAACTCCTTTTATGCAATTTCATGGCTATCTGCTTAAAATTTATATTGTTACTTAAGTTTTGCACACCAGAGTATGAGTGTATTTTGTTCTATTATATATAATAACACAAATAATTTCATTTACATTTAATACTAAATTTCATTGGCATCATTTTAACTTATGTAAATAGAATTGTTTAATTAAAAATTTTTAAAAAGATAATAAATAAAAGATTTCGCTTTACTTTTTGCTTTTAATAACTTTTCCTGTAAAGATTTAGAGAATTAATTATTTTTAAATTCACACTTAAGAAACTTAAGTATGCAATCCCTCTTTTTTAAAATTCAAATAAAAATATTAAATATAATCATTTAATACTCTTAAAATATTAAATATCATGATTTCAACAAATTAAAATTTAATAAGAACTGTGTTAAAAACTTTTAATGATAATGAAACATTAAAATAATAAAATTAATTTACCACTAATGACAGCAAGATCTGATATTTTTGAATCAAATTTCAAAGGAATTTTCAGATCCAAAAGAGTAAATATTTCAGGCTCTGGCTGATGTAATACAGAAAATTGACTATATTGATCCAAGAGAAGAGTATCTAAACATGATAACTGATATTAATATAAAAGTTGTATTCAAAATAGTAAATTTTTTTTGTATTATTATTTTAAATAAAGTAGAAATGATAACATAAGCTTTCAAGTTCAAAGAAAATATAAAACAGAAATATGTAAATAATGTTTACAAATTTTAAATAATTCAAGTTATTAATAAATACACATAAAGTTAAGATGCTTATTAATTAATTAATAATTCAAAAAACAGGCTAAAATTTAAACATTATCATAACAAAAAAGAGTGAAAGAAAAAGAAGAAATAAAATAAGTTTTAAGCTTGGGATTTTAAGTGTATTTGAGGATAATGCATATTTAAATACATACTGAATAAATTTTTCATAGCATAAGAATAAGGATACATTAAAAAAGTATTATATTATTACATTACATAAGAAAAGAGATACATTGAAAAATATTTTTCAAACATTAGTGTTAAAAAAAGAACATTAGGTTATTAATCATCAGAGTTCACATATTGTTCCCATATAGTTACATACATAGGTACACATTTCAAAAACTTAATGCAAAGAAAATTCGAAAGCTAGTCTTAAATAGGGAAGACTGCAATTTGCTATAGAAGATAAGAATTGTAAATGGGAAAAGAAAAACAGCTATAAACAAGGTTTCATGTCAAAAATGTGCAAAAAGGGACAAATATATAAGGATTTATATAGCTTTTTTAACAGAAGGTTAAAAATGTTTAAATATTTACGATTTAATAATAATAACACATTTAAATCAGAAAATTTATAGATGATTCTAAGTATTTATGTGATGTAGAGCATATTGAAAACAATATATTACAGATGTAGAATGATTCTGTAACATGTAATTATCATATCACAATTAGGGTAATAGTTTTAAATGAACTAAGCACTTAATCAAGAACTCATGTCTAATCACACAATTGTTACAATCATAGAAGATAAGATAATTTGTTGCAACCAAACATAGATGAGGTAATACATGCCATTATTATATGCAAAAGGTTACATAGCAAAGGATTGTAAGCCACACATCATGTGTTTGACTTCCTTTATCCACTTAATCCCCTAAGATAAAGTTCAAATAATATCACAATGTAAATTAGTGTTTAAATAAAGCTAAGATAAGTTTACAGAATAAAAAAGAATCACCCAATAACTAAATGGCAAGCATGTAAAATTATGGATACATGCAATCAGCTCCAGAACATCATACATATCAAAGTGGAATCAGCATTGTCTGGGTATGGATCGTTAGGACATTGAATCAATCAACACATCAACAAATGGGATTTTGTGTCACTTGTACATTATTGGATAGAAGTTCTGGACTTCATTATAAAATTATACATTGCAACAATTGGTCTTGCTTTAATTTTAATGAACAATAATGCATGTCTGAATAAAGCTGTTATTATTAACAACTGCTTGAGAATTGTACATATAGGGATAGTTACATTCTCCAACCTGAATGTAACTAAAATTATTTAGAATGCCCAGACTATGTTACAAGTACGAATTCTTTACTTTCCAAACTTAGAAATTGCCTTATGGAAAAATTATTGGTTACATGACTTTGAAATAGTGGCATACAAGGTATGAAAAAATTTTGCAAACTTTGTACACAGATGAGGACTCCAGTCTATTAATGTCATTTATTTTTAATCTATTCCAACTTTAAATTTCCTTCATTAATAATCTCAACATGGATCAGCTTATAATTTTCAAAAATTCAATATTTTTTATCAACATTATAATTCTTTGTGATATTTCTCTCAAATAAACATATTTGTAC
Source organism: Latrodectus geometricus (assembly GCA_026290005.1). Classification (NCBI taxonomy): domain Eukaryota; kingdom Metazoa; phylum Arthropoda; class Arachnida; order Araneae; family Theridiidae; genus Latrodectus; species Latrodectus geometricus. The sequence continues at coordinate 174,929 of JAPDSC010024864.1, forward strand.
TTACCTACAATATTTTATGTCAATAAAATACGTACTTGATTTTTTTATTTTACTGTTCAGTGTTTAATTTTTATAAATGGAAAATGAGTTTATGCTTATAGAAAAGCATAAATAGAATAACAAATTTATATAATATACAAGAATAAGAAAAAATTCAAATATATATAAAAGTTAGAAATGCACCTAGTATAAAAAAGTAACAAGAAATAGAACCTCCAAGATATTGGGTCATAAATATACTAAGTCAGAATAATAATTTTTCATTAAAAAAAGAGAGAGAGAGAAAAAAAAGTACAAATGAAAACGAGTTCACAGGCAATTCCATGCAGAAGCATTGACAGGATAGCACAAATGTCGGGTTTTTTTGTTATGACATAAGAAAAAGAAATCAAAAGTAGACAATTTAGAAATCTGTCAACTGAAAATAATGTTCAGTTACAAAAATAAAACCAATGGGAATATAATTTTTATCTTTTTTTATAAATATTTTGTAAGTGATACTGAATCATATATGTAACCTTCTAGTGGAAAAATTGTATTTTATAATTTCTTTTTTTAAATGCTACTTGTTATGTCTAATTTTATTAACTTGTAAAAGAAATTTATTAAAAAAACTTAATATTAAGTACCTGTTTAAAAATTCATTGTTATAAGCAAGTAATTGATTTTGAAATAAGAAAAATTTTAAAATAGATTTTAGGGAATCATTTTAGAGACAGCTTTACAGGTAGCTTCTTACTCATTTAAAAAGCTCTATTAGACAATACAAACTACTAATTTATTAGGTTATACAATTTTCTATGGAAAAAATTCATTTTAAAACAAGACATAGAACATTTTATCATCTTTTATAAATTCAGCTTCCTTTGCTTAATTTCCTTCTATTATAGAATTTTTATTTTTGAATAAAAAAAATTATAAAATACTCAAATGTATAAATTAATATAGATGGAGTAAATATGCAAAACATTTACAGTTAAATAATTGCCAACTTAATTTTTTAATAATGAAAATTATTTACACGATAATGATATTTTATTCAAAATCATCAAATATCTATAATTTAAGACTTCCATATTAATTTTCAACACATTGAAAGAAAAATGATTAAAATATTTGTTTTCCATTCAAAATGTATGTAAAAAATATAAGACAAATATGCTTTCAATAAGAAATACAAAAATATTAATAAAAAAATCAAACTAGAAAGTAAACTGCATGCACCATAAAAGGCTAAATTGCAAATATTTCACAAATATTTATTAATATTATGTGCAAAGTGTTTTTGCAATGATCATGGAATATATTGGGAATGATTAGCGATTCTATTGCAATTTTGATTGCAATGTTAGTAGTTTCAATATTTTAAACTGCTAACATTAAAAAAAAAAAAAAAAAAAAAAAAAAAAAACAGAATTGTTTTTAAAATTATATTGATATTTAGTCTTGATTTGCAATCAATTGAGAAACAATTGTATTATTAAACAATAAATGTATGTAGAAACATTTACAGAACTTTATATCATGGATGAAGTATAATATACAGGAACAGAGTAACACAGAAAATTAAAATATGACAAAAGAAAATAGGTAATAAATATTTTCTTGTTTTGAATTATTGAAGTGAAATATATCACAGATTTTTCTAATATACTCTTTAATTCTGAAAGGATTATTCCCCAGAAATTTTAACTATTTTTTTTCTAAATACACAGTGTAAATATCATAACAAACAGAATTTCTGATACCATGCAACATTTTGTTAAATTCATAATAAACTTTTTATGATATTTTTTTCACTCTACACTTGAGTCAATTATTCCTATTAAGTGAATTACAGTTTACAATTTTCAAAATCATGACAACTACTTCAAGAATTTTGAACCAAGGACAATAGAAATACGCAGTCACAAAGCAGAAAAAAATTGATTTTATGAGCATAAAAAATAGAAATTTAAGAATTTATTAATAAAACAAACCTTCCTGTAAGAGTGCATCTTTTATTTCCATAGCAGAGCCTTTAATGAAGGGTTTTACATCTGGCAGAAAAACTTTAGTGTAACCGTAAATGTCAGAATTAAATATTGACTCATCAGTTATGTATAAAATATCTTTGAATTGTAGTAAAATAATAGCAAAACAAGAGAAACGTAGAATTTGACAGCATCTCTGAAAAATGCAATAAACTAATTAACATAAAAATTTAGAATTAAAACACTCTTTAAATTCAAAAATGCTTCATAAAATAATAAAAGGTGGTGATGAATACAAAATATTTTATATTTTAAATATTAAACTCAATTTTAAGTAATTTCCAATTCAACAAACAATTTAACAAAATGAATGACAAATTGAAATAAAACTACTTAATACATAAATATGAATTAAAATTTATAAATAGCATCATTCTAAAGCATAAAACATCACTAACAACAGCAAATAAATATTTAAAACGATTGAAAATATAAATCTTGAATATGTAAAAATACTACATTATTATTGCTAACTGCATTAGTGATATTCCATTATGAGTAATTTCCTGAAAAACTGCAATCTTCTAGAAGCAGACATTAAAAAAAATTATGAATGATTACTTTTCTTAGAAAATTTATTCTGCTATTCAAATAGAAATGCCTATCCAAAGCAGAAATGCATCAATCATCTACTGCTTGATAGTAAATAATTACCATTTTATCTGTAGTTTATTTTTTAAAGAAGCCAATTAAATAAGATAAAACCAGCTTCTTCCAAAATTTAAAAAGAAAAACACACACACACACACATATATATATATAAATATAAAGTATACGGAAAACAAGTTGAAAATTCTTACAAACCTTTTGAATGAAAGCAAGTGGCTGAATATTAATTGGAATGTAAATGGGAAAATTTGTGTCCTTTATTTCACATGGTGCTGAAGAAATATCATTAATCACCATCTGATAAATGAACTCTTGATTTATACTAGTGTTCTAAAATAAGATAAAATATAATGAAATTAAAAAAACATGTAATTTTATAGGATAGGTCATACATATAAGAAATTATTTACCAACAATGTGTTTATATATTAAAAAACATCAGAGTTAAAGAAATGAAAGAAAAATTTCATATCTTAAATTGTTTTCCAACTATAAAAGTATCTCATTTCAACATAATGAATTACAATAATGCCAAAATGACATATTTTAGCTAAAAATTAAAAGGAAATATATTTTATAATTGAAAAATAAATAATGGTAACAAAAATTATATAGAAAAAAAAGGGGAGATTTTTATGTTATAAAATGATTTTTAAATTCAAATTCTCTATGTTTTCTTCATAGTAATGATTCAGGTGACTTGATATTTGATATTAGGCAATCATTAATAATTTATGATTAATTAATATGATAATAATAAACAATCTAATGTGCAGGTATCCTGATAAATGAACTCTTGATTTAACTGCATCCTTCTACCAGCTTCTTAAAAAAATGGGTACGATTATCTTTTTAAAAGAAATTATTCTACTATCCAAATAGAAATGCCTAGAAAAAGCAGAAATGCATCAATCATCTCCTGTTGCTTGATCCTAAATAGTAACCTTCTTACCCACAGATTTGTTTTTAAATGTGGTTTTATCTTCTTTAAAACTAAGCTTATTGATTTTTAAAGGCAAGTGTTCAAAGAATTTATAGTTTACTTAGTTAAAATTTCCATATCCACATAGTTATATTTCAAAAACTATGTCAAAAATTCTAATTTCTTATCAAAGAAATCTGATAATAGCAAAAAAACAAGTCAAATTGTGTTATCAGCAAGAATAGAATCTTTAATTTTAACTTAAGAAGATTTTAAATTTAATTTATAATTATGTAAAAAAATCTTCAGTAACTGATACAATTTAATATGGCTCTCTATTACAGATATGAATAGTTTGATTATAATATGATCCAAATAAAATGCTAATTATAGATCTATAATTGTGCGAAATGATGAGACTCACAAAAATTCTATTTTAATATATCCAAAAAATTATAAAATAAATAAAGTGTGAACAGATATCAATACAATAGTGATGTACAACAGAGTAAAATATTTTTAACTAAAAAAGAAATATTAGAAAAATGGGGTTTTTTTTCCCCCTTTTTTGTTATTGTTAGAATATTTAAAATGCAAAATATTTATTTGACATTATTTGTGACTTTATAAAGCTTGAAAGATTACAATTTGAGTAAAAATAATTAGAGAAGTCATTATTATAGAATGTTGATGTCAAAATGATTAACAATTTTAAAATTCAATAGCTACTTCCTAAATTAATGTTTCTTTAAAAGTTTTTAATGCTATTATATATTTCAATATTTCGCCAAAATAAGATTTGTATAAATCGCCATGAAATCATAAAATCAATTTGTTTTTTAAAGCCATTGTAAAAATTTATAATTTATATATATGCAATGATATATTATACAACATAAATTTAATGTAAAAATTTGAAACAAAGGAATCATCAAAAGCAGCACTTACAGCATTTTTCTTGAATACATCTGTTAGAAATTTAAAAATAGGTGAAAACCTAAATGGAAATAAAGGAAAATATATTCTTAAAAATAATGTACTTAAATTATTATAATTTAAACACCAAAATGAAATAACTTAAGCAATTACATAAGTGAAAGCTAAGTGTGTCAGTTAGATATTCATAATAAATTTACATTCAACTATATATAGTGAATGTATTTATAACTAAAATATATGTATAAATGTGCTTAATTAGGTCTTACACTTTCCATTCTTAGTAAAATTGATTTCATAATAAAAGTAAATTATCAGTACAATCTCCTATTAAAAACAAAGTATGAATTTCATATCTTTGCATATTACACCAGAAACACTTGGCACACATTTTAATCATATAATCAGTTTCATGAAGGTACTTAACCTCTTGATCACGTTGGACATATCAGAACGTCATGCATTAATTTGGCCAAAGTCGCACATGACGTTCTGATACATCGTTGAAAATAAGACAGTATTTAACATGCTCCTTCTTGTTTATTTTTCAGTAATTTGTATCCACTATGCTCTTCAAAATTATAAAATTTGCTTTTTATCATAACATGAATTTGTTTGTTCCTAAATTTTTCTTTTTTTGTAATACTAAA
>JAPDSC010024864.1:185382-234433 GCA_026290005.1 Latrodectus geometricus
GTCAACATTTTTGAAACCAACTTATTTATACCTTATTTGTATCAATATAAAACTATATGAATAAAAGGATTCACTAGTTAACTACATGAAAATGTTTAAAAGATATAAATTAAAATAGTTTCTATAAATTTTTCTTAAAGAAATTTGTAATCACTTAATTTTTTTTATCTAATAAGTATTTTCAAATTTAACAGTTACAAAATATTCAGTGGTGTAAATGTAAAATATTGAAATAAAATTAAAGGCTATGTATTTTTACATTAAGTTGAAATATATATAAAGAAATAATGGAATATCACAATATTTTGTGATAAATAAAAAATTTAAATTGAAACCTTATTTTCACATTAAATTGTTTCATAAATAATTTCTTACTATATTATTTTCAAAATTAATTATTTATTCTAATTTTATTCATTGCTAGTAAATTCCAAGTTATAATTTCAAAGAAGATAAGTTAACTAACTTATGTTTAATTCTGGATTTCAAATTTGGTACATATGTCTTGCAGAAGAAAATTGAGTTTTTAAGATGGATTATTTAGAATAGTTTATTATTATTGAATGAAATGAAAATAATTTTAGAATTAACAATGAATAAAAGCAGTACCTTTATTGTCACATATAAATGTCACAATTAAGTAGTTTAGCTAGTTTTACTTCCATATAATGCAAGTAAAATCTTTTCATTAGACTCTTGATCCACAAATAAAATCTATTACAATACATATAAGTTAAATAAACTCTTCATTCACGCACATTAACTTTTCAATATTTCTTACTTTTGTAGTCATAAGTGAATAAATAAAATTCAACAGAATAATGAGCAAACAGGAGAATATTTTATATTTTTAATAATCAAAAATTAATAATTTTTTCAATGAAAAATAATTCAAATGCATATTAGTGAAAGGAAGTTACATTATAAAGCCCAGCTTAATTTTTCTCTAATGCAAAAGACAGAGAAAATAGAAACAACTTTGTGATACATTTTTCAAAAACACTAGCTTCATTAAACATAACAAATGAAACAAGAAATGACAACCAATACAAAATACAATTATTAGGAAGGAAAAACTAACATTCTCAATAAATAAATTTGTGGTTAATATTTTCATGAAAAAATTTATTTTCAATCAATAAAAATTAATATTAAAAGTTAAGCCATTGTGTATAAAAGCAAAATAAATATTTCAAATCTACAAGCTTCTGATAAAGGCATTTAAAAAATTTTATAAACTTATTTTCTACATATAAAAACAATGAAAGCATAAATTACTAAACATACCTCTAAGTTATTTTAATAAAATCTTTTATTGAGATAATATTAAAAAAAACATGAAAAAATTACTTTTAAGATATTTTTTAAATAACTGAATGCAACTGCATGGAAATATATTTATATAACTGATATTAATAAAAGTAATTTTAATTCACATATTATAACAATAAAAAAATAATCAGACTTTTTACTATTACCTAGAACTTTGATTCCAGATTCTTTGAATTCGAGCAATCAAATTTAGACTTTTTCCCAATTTAAAATAAAATTGAGCAATTGGTTCTGTTCTACATGTGGTATTTATATCTTTTAAGTCAGCTGTAAAAAGGAAATATAATTATAGGTTACAAATTTGTAATTGGCACAAAACACAATATATTTATATATTTCTTATTGAAAACCAAATTAAAATATTAGCACAATAAAAATTAAATAACTCTTAATAAAAAAAAATATTGTTTTTGGTAGTATTCCATAAAATATATTTATTAATAACCTTTTTTTTTTTTTTTTTTTTTCCAAAATTAATCTTCGTTTTTAATTTGGGCATATCAAACTTTGAAAACTCTTTTCTTTCAAGTTTTGGAAAAAATTTAAATTGTTCTTTCAATATTTTAATGTATCTAACTTGTCACTGTTTAAAAAAATATTTGACAGGAAATCATAAATTTGTAACATAATGTAGATATGGAAGAACCTTTTATATGCAATATTTCAGAATGGAATAACCATATAGAAGCATATTAAATCAATTGGAAAAAAAAATAAACTAAGAAAGTTTATAAACTAAGTTATTATAAAATTAGTTTATGAAAAAATAAGTTGTATCATTATTTATAATTACTTATTATATATAGCTAAGGATAAAAAATTAGAAACCTATAGCTTCTACAACATGTTTTAATATTTTATTTCTTATTTACAATATATATATATATATATATATATATATATATATATATATATATATATATATTAAAATATAAAATTGTTTTTAGGTTTGTTTTGAAAATTAAACTTGATATTAACAATCATGATACTATACACAAAAAATACTATTACATTTTACTTTTATAGTTGCTCATGTTGTATTTTTTCTTTATCCTATAGTTAGATCAAGTCCATGAGCTTATGAAACTTCAAAAATTCATGAACAAGAGGGCTGTTAAAAAGTCAAACTTATTAAAACCTAGACAAGGTAATATTGAAGAAGTCAAGCAAGCTCTTGACAAAAGGATAGCTGAAAAAGCTTCTGCTGATCAAGGATCTGAAGTATCAAATATTTTTATAATATTATAATATAAATTCAGCATTATGTTGATAAAAATTATTTTGGTTGGAATTTTTGTTACCTTGATTCAAATATAAAAACATAAAGTTCACATCAATTATTTTTTAATTACATTATTAATAGTTTTTATTATTTTTCAATTATAGTAATTTAAAATTTTTTACACTAATGTGATTCATATTTTTTTTCATCAAACAATAATATGGAGCTATAAATAACAGAAATATGGAAGACTGCACTTCAAAAGTAGACATCTGCAAATCTTTCAATACTTATTCTACCACCAAAAACTTATATTATGATTATTTTATTTCCTAGTAAGGTTTAAAACCTTACGTTCATACATTAAAATTAATTAAAAAAGAAACTAGATCGAAATGAAAATTTTCATCTACCACGATAAGAAAAAACAAAATGAACCAGTTGACAAAAAATACTGCCAATTGTTTTTCTTAAAATAATTATCATTATTGACTTTAAAAAATTGTGGTAGTAACCACAAATTAAATTGCAATAATGATTACAGCTAAAAGGCAATATTACAAATTATTACATGATTTTTTTTCAATTTATATAATATTTTATTTTCTTCATCCAAGATATAATTTTAATATTTCAATTTATTTTAAAAAATGTATTGCATAACAAATTTATAATATAATTCAAACTTTCAAACATTTATTTTTTTAAACAGCTTCATCTTTTTAAAACTATAAATTAAAGTAATTGTAAAAATAGATGAGGATATAAACATGTCTGATATTTAGAGTTTATTAACTATAATAATATTTTGAGATAGAAGTGAATTGTAATTAAGTTAGAAACAACCTAATAATAGGTGCTTTTGTTTAAAGACAATAAACATAGCATAAACTTCAAAGTTTAATAACAATTTCTTATTTGTTTTTAGCATTCATACACTAAAATTATTTTTCTATATCACATATCATGTTATTTTAAAAATTAATTCCATTATTAAACATTTAAGCATTTTTCTGATTCATAAGTAATTTTTCAAGGCCAAATAACAAGGTTTTTCAATTACAACATGCCTTTTCAGACTTTTCCACATAAATTTTCTATTTTAATTTTTTATATCAACTCTATAATTCTTTTACCTAATTCAGAGACATAAAATAGAGAGTATTTTAAAGATTATTGGCAAACATAATATAAAAAAATTATAAGTAATCAGTATTTCTAATAAGGAAAAAAAAATTTTTTTACATATTTATATCAAGCAAATAACGCACAATCTCCCTATTAAATATTGAAATATAATCAATGGGGAGAAAAGATTTGTTAAGAAATGTTCAGATTGTTATTTTATATAAGCATGTTATATATCACACATTTTCAAAATTTATTAAACCATAGAATTTTGTAGTTTTATTTTTTTAATATTTGAATTGTAAATAAATTTCCTCAAAATTTGTATTTTTTATTAATGCTCACAATTTAATAAATAAATTGAAATAAATAAATCAAAATAAATAAATTGAAAACATCTACTATAGAAAACACAGTAAAAGTGAGATTTCAACCATATATTTTCATTGGAAATATTCTTTTGATCAGTTCATTCAAAAAACAAAGTTTTATAGCATATGTATTATCTAATAAAACATTTTTATTAAAATATTCTAATACTTTTAACCAATAAACTGTACATTCAAAACAATACTAATTATATTATAGAAGCATTGGTTATCAGCTTTTTTACTTATGATAAAACTTGTTAAATAATTGTAATAAATACTATAAATTTTATATACTTCTATTTTATCAAGAATTTAATAAAAATATTCTTTTATTCTAAAATGTTCCCCATAAATACATTGGAAAATAAAGTCACAAATTAGATGTAATAGAAGCTAATGAGTTCATATTGATAACTGAGCTAAATATGTTCAAAATGGTACTATCTTTGTTTTGTTTTTTTAAATTTATCAGATATATAATTACAGCAAGTAAACTTATAAATACAAAAGCTAGTGTTTAAACATACTATTATCTCTAGTAAATATATTTTTTAATTCTCATTTACATATGAAATAAATTCATTAAAATAATTATAAATTTAAATCAGAATTTTATTTGAGTATATTTGTACATAAGTATCATACAAATTAACACAATCTGTCAAATGCTTAATTTCTTTATTTCGAATAAGTCCAATAAACAGACTTTCACACACAAAAATATAAAATGTATCTCTCTCTGATTGTTTTTACAATTCAATTAATCTTATCAAATCATCTATTTGGTAAGGAGGAATGATTTGATTTATACACTAAGATAATCTATTGTTATTTTTTTACATTAAAATATATTTCATTTCCAAAGTATATAGTTCTTTATAAATAATACAGATCATGATTTCTTTTGTGTGTATATATGATCACAATATTATTTTTTGAATCTTCCCAAAAATCAAAATTTATTTAAACCATTTTCTTTGCACCAAAACAAATTAATATTTCCATTATAAATAACAACTGAGAATATTAACATGTACTTAGAGAAATATCAAAATACAGTCAACCCTCCTATAACGCAGTGAGTGTATACTGCGTTATATGGAAACCGCCCAATAAGAAACTTGGATTTCCCCATACAAACCAGGCTAACTCGTAGTGTGTTCTATGGAAAGCGTCTACCGCGTTGTATGGAAACTGTGCTATAAGAAACTCAGATTTAGTACAAATCACATCATTCGTACTGCCTTATATGGAGACCAATAAATACATAAGACAAGATAAATTATTTTTATTGAATTGAAGAGTTCATATAAGGAAATGATAAAAAAAATGAAACAAAAACTAAACTCAGAATCTGTTATCTTACAAAAACAAGAACGAATTTTGTAAAATTATGTAATCTTTCAACATTCATCATTCAGATGTGAGTCGCCTAATTCGTCTACTTTTAATCGGCAAAATGTCTTCCTTATATGGTTCATCTTCACATTGGTTCTCGCTTGTAGCTTTTTTTTTTTCTAAAACTTCTATATAGGGAGCTAAGCAATTTTTTAATTCTCTTTTAAACTTTGCACTGTCAAATGATCAGTTTAAATGAAAATAAGTTCTAACTCTTTATCCAAATTTATCTCTTTTTTTACATCCTGTAAATCGATATTTGGTACCCATTCATTTTCCTTATTTTCGTTTACAATGCATTTGAGGTGAGAGCATCAATTAATTCCATCAGTTCTTCCACATCTAAAGTTTCTTCCCCGAGTACTAGTTCTTTTACATCCTGATGGTTTACTGCAAATTCTTCATCGCTTAAATGAAAATCAGTGTTTACTATTTCTGTAACTGGGAATGAAATTGCAGAATCATCTTGTATTGCTTGAACTATTTGAGGTAAAAGAGGTTTCCAATACGCATTTAGCATTGATGGTTTAATTTCCACGCAAGCCGATGACACGGTTCTAATACAATCTAAAATAGAAAATTCCATCCACACTTGAGTAAGAGTTTTATTTCCACTACTTTCTAATATGTCGAAAATGGTTTGGAAAAGTTGGTGTGTGTAGTACATTTTTAAAGTTTGAATGACTCCTTGGTCCAAAGATTGTTATAATGACGTGCAGTCAGTAGGAAGGAAGATAATTCTTATATTTGGATGATCCTGTTCTATGTTGTGGCAGCCAGCATTATCAAGAACCAATAAAACTTTGAAATACAATTTTTTTTTCCTATTTTGATATGGAGGTCCGAGATGGTATTTTTTTCCAATATAATGCTGTCTAATGGGCATTAAAAATCTGATCAAGTGAATAACTTCTTTCATTGATAATTCTAGTTAATTCCAGTTTATAATTTTCAGCAGCCTCAGCATCTGCTGAGGCCTGTTCTCCTTGAAACTTAATATTGTGCAATGTGTACCTTTTTTTTTAGTTTTTCAAACCATACTTTACTCAAGACAAACAAATGATTTTCTAGCCCTGCATAAGAATGCTCAATATTCCTTAAATTTTAATAGATTTTAAGTGCCATCTACTTGATAAGATTTCCTCTGATAGGAACCTTTTTGTCTATACAGTCTTCCAGCCAGATCATTTTTAACTATATTAGAATTTCGTGTGCCAGTAACACATTTCATGAATAACAGACAGTCATCTGCCACAGTTTTCCTTATATTATCTGCATTTTTCTTTAAGGTTAGAAATGTAGATGCATTCAAATTTGTTGATTTTGAAACATACGATATTCCCCCCTTATAAACGATTTAAAATTTGGATTTTATCTTCAAGCAATATAAACTTTCTTTTTAATCCTTTCCTTGTTTGTTTTGTGTTTGACATGATGAAAATCTAGGGTTAATTATTATTATTATATTAGAACAAATGAAGAATATTACTTACAGTATTGTATAATGTTGTCCAATTATAAACCACAAAAAAGCTAAACCAATTTTAGAATTCGTTGCAGACAAAATTTTTGAAAGAATTGGTCACCAACGAGACGTACTGTGAAAGAGCTCTGAGACAACTGAAACTGATACCTTAAATAGCTAAGAAATGAGCTTGAATGTTTATATAAACATTCATTTAAATTATTCATTGAGTGCACAGAAAGAACTGATGGGACGTTGTTGAACTGTAGGAGTACCGCGTTATAGAAGGGCTGTTGCATATTCAGCTCCGCGTTATATGGAAATTGCATTATAGGAGGGTTGACTGTTAATGATTCATAATTTTTTTTTATTTTAAAATTGTTTTAAAAGTTTTTAATAAATTAAATTTAAAACTTTTAAAAATATTTAATATTGGATTAATTGCATATATAATGAATATGTATAATGAATGGATTCTTTTCTTTTTGATTATTATTTCATAGAGAATTCAAAAAATTCTATTGATCCCAAAATTTGAAATTCTTTGCAGACTACAACTAACATAAAAGGGAAAAAACATTTTGAACTTTTTGCACCAAGATTTTCTTTAAAGTACATTTAATAAATATAAATTAAACATTTTGTTAGTATAACATTAAAATTAGTAATACTTGCCTATATTTTGTTTCCAATCTGTTTCTAAATTTGTAAATTTTTTATACATAAATTCATCAATTATTGAGGGGTTTAAGAGGTCTGTTATATTCTTAACATATTTGCAGAGAATGACTGGATATTGTAAAGAATTCAGTTCAATGTAATGCCTGAAAAGAAAATAACATTTAATGGAAAACTAAACAAATGGTGAAAAAATGACTATTATAACAGATACAAAAAGTTTATGAAACTATCAGATTTTATAAATTTCACCATACTTTTAATTTTGCAAAAATATTTTTAAACTAAGGAAATGGGTTTCTAAATGACAGCCTATATTTTATAGAACTTTAAACATTAAATATTCAGATGTTTCATACAGCAACTGGTTTCAAAAACAAAATAGAAAATTAAATAGAAATTTGTCACATTTCTTAATAAAAGTTTTCAATCATTTTAAAATTTTTAAAAAATTTTGTAATAAAAACAAAATATCAAAAATAGCTTTCGCACTTTATTCTTCTTTATTTATATATTCCCATTCTATTTTTTATATATTCCCACAATTATGTACCATACATATATGTTGCAACTATATTTGAACTAATTAATTAACATAAATGCAAATGATGAAAAAATTTGCTGTTGAAGATCAAAAACTTTATTGAAAGGCAAGTGTAAATTCATAATATTTGCTACATAAGTTTCAAAAAAAACTTTTCTGATGTTATAATATATATTAAAAATTAAGAGATTTTTAAATTAATTTTCTGATTTTAATGTACACTCAAAATAATCAATTAGAAGATTTTTATTAAGATTAGCACGTAAGGCCTTAATAAGAAAACTTTTATTAAGATTAACACAAACATGTGTACAAGCTATTAAAGTAATTTTTTATTACTTTTTAAAAGATAAAAAATTAGTAGCATGTACCTTTTAAATAGTCATTTATCAATAAATTAAAAATTCATACATGTATTATTAGATAAATAAGTTTTATAGTACACCTAGATTATTTTATCATGCTAGAAAGATAATAAAAGTAGTTTCAGTTGTAAAGCTATAAGTTTGCTGTAAAGATAAAGTTATATAAAATTATAAAGCCATAAGAAACTATGTGCAAACTTTTTCTGCTAAATTTTATGGTATTATGATACCCAATAGTTTGTCATTTAATATAACTTTATTGAATAAAATATTTCTAATTTTGTCAATAATATAAAAAGACAACATTAAAGTAATAATAAATTTTTTCTTGTAAATTAAAGTAGCTGAAAAATTAATTTATATTTTACATATATATGTAGCTATTGAATAACTACAAACTGCTGATAAGATATACATAAATTTTATAATATTTTATTTAATCTTTAAAAAGTTAATGATTAATTTGCTACACTCTGATATTTCTCACAATTTTATAAGATTTTATGCAAGGAAAGATTCAGATTTATCTTTAAGGATTCATACTTATAGCATTTATCATTATATTATTTATTTTTAAGCTTATAAAAATTATATCTAACTTCAAATCAATTTGTTTTACATTTACTTACTCACATTATAAAGACTAATTACTTCAATTAAGCAATAACATTGAAATTAAAATTATATAGTTCATTATTCTTTATTTTATCTTAAAACTGAATTTGAAGATGTTATTTTGAAAGTGTCGCAAGTCAAACTTCAAATTTGAATGCAAAAATTCCAAATTATATTCAATTTTCTGTACAATTAAATTAAACAAAAACTTGTGATTTGTTTAAATTTCTAAACATAAACTTGTTATGATGGAAAAAATTCACAATGGATCAAACAAGAATTTTATGATGTCAGTTTTAAGTGGACTTAAAGCATTTTCAAAATAAATGGACGATTTCAGAAATTTGTCATTTTTTTAAAAGGTTTTAAGAAGTAGAACACCTATTGTTACAACAGTTATACAAGTTCAAAGTCAGCACTACAAGATTATTATAGTAAAAAAATTTCAATAACTTTGAAAGATAAATCTAGTTAAATAGTTCTAAAATCTTTTAACTTTAAATGAAAAAAAAATTTTTTAAGACATTTAAAATAAAAATTTGTTTAATAACATTCAGCAAAAGAAAAAAAAAAAAAAACTAGTTTTAAACATAATTGCAAAAAAGAAAATAGAAACAGCTTATAATTTCAAATTAATCTACATTGCTTTATAATTAATTACTATATAGAATGAAGATAGTTATATAGTGGTATTTTTTTGCATGCAATGTTTTTTTTTCAATTTTTTTAATATCCCAATGAATATTTATCTCACCATGGTTGTAATAATAAATAGCAGCTTCCAGTCTTTAAATGCAGCTTGTTTAATTGACTTTTTTGAAAAAGTACTAAGAAATAATTAAATTTATTCAAGCACTTTTCTTCTTTCATTTCAAAACTTTTGAGATCATGGTTTTTTGCATCCTCATTAAAATATGTTCCTGAATTATTCCAGTCAGACATGTTATTTAAACTACAACACACTGTTACAGCAATATCATTCATATGCAGTAAAGATAATATAATCACCGACACAGAATCTAAAAAGAGAGAAAAGTTTTTAATTCCAATATACCACAATCAATCGCAATATGAATACTAATAAAGAATGGAAACTGTATATAGCTTACAGAAATTTTATCATTACTATAACCAAAGACAGAAACTTAATTGATTTTCAAATATTCTTTGTTCTTTTATAATCTACATACTCATTTCATTCAGCTATCAAATTCTTCTGACAGATTTGGAATCTATACAACTATTAGCAATATCTTGGTAAAATATTACAGCAAACACTCTATCTTGGAATTCAATTTCAATTTAATCACGAAAATTTCTATACTTTAGAATAAACCTTAGCTTAAAAATAATAACCTTAATTATGCATGTCATTTCTATGGGATTACCAAGAGAGTAATTCGATTTTCTATAACACTATCCCTTTATTCAAATTGAAATTATTTTCTTATAAAAAAACTTATTAAATTATCAAATTAATTGCTGTTTAAGAAAAAATTATAGTTAACTTAAGCTATAAGACAAAAAGGCAAAAATGTATGTACACTGACCATTTAATTAAAAACCAAAGACCAATATTTTAATGGATGGATGCCTATTTGCACAGATAACAGCTCTTATTTGCTTGGGTGTTGAATCAACATGCATCTAAAGTGCATTTATATACAGAAAAACCATGCATTGGCTACGCATCTTTAAAGATCTCCTAAATTAGATGGAAGAGGAAAAATCTGTTTGATGCATTTTTCCACTATATCCCACATATTTTTTATGGAGTTAAAATTTAGGCTCTGCAGTGGCCATAGGGAATTGGAAGTCAGACTGATATTTAGTGAAATAATTTTGAACAATTCTGCATGATATATACTTGCATTACTGTCCATGAAGTATTCATCAAAATTAGAGTGAAAATGCAACATTGCTGGGTGCACTTGACCTGCCAGCATCCTTAATTTGAGGTAGTTTGTTTATCTTTGAGAATCACTAGGGCACCACTTCCATGTCAGCAAAACAGGCCTAATATAATGACTCTTCCATTAAATCCTTGCATAGTACAAGTAAGGCAAAATGGATTCATAACTTTGTGAGTTTCTAGACAATATTTAATATCTTTCATCACTGCTTAATAAAGTGTAGTGTGATTTATTTACATAAAATTATATTAAGATATGGACTATGGAACAGGTGCCCACTAAATGGGAAGAGGGTTTTCATATGTCCCATTTTTAAAATACGCAGACATGCTGGAACATTGCAATTATCAAGGCATCACCTCCTAAACTTAGAATTTAAAATCTTCTCCCATAGTTTATATTAATTATTACAACATGTAACTCAAATTATCAGAAACTACCAATGTAGACTTCAAAGCAAGAAGATCTACTTATAATTTTGTAATTATAGGTAATGCATTCAATGAAAAAAAAATTCTAGATAAAAATATTTTTGTTACATTTAAGTTATTAAATTTAGCCTTCTTTCTTGTTTTTCAATCCAGTTTCATAAGTCACTGGAAAAGCTACTACAATAAGGATCAATGTAGTGAACATAAGTCATTAATTCTCTAACATATATAAAATTTTATTAACTTCTATTAAACGTTTATCAATAACTTTAAATAATTATAAATTAAAAAAAGTATTTTTTTAAAGTAAATGTAATGTTTAGACATAAACTGAACAACAAACAATACAAATTAAACATTATTGATTAAAAACAAAATTAAACTGGGGTTATAAATTATAACAAATCAGTCAAATGTTTTCATCAACACTAATTGAAAGATGCTTAAGATACATATGTCACTAACAACAAAAAACTTTAATTTGTTTTTAAGGCTGTATTTATAATTTCTATTCTTTTCTTTACTAAATAATTTTATTTGTATATTTTTTCATTTCTTATTTTAATACTACACCCTCTTATTACATCAAAAATTTTAAAATCAATTCAATTATTTAAACAGAAAGCTAATAACAAAATTTTTAAAAAATATAACTTATATATGCGTTTCACAACTGTTCAACAGAACTCAGAAGAATATTTTGAGTGATTCAGAGATGTCAATTTTTTTTTTAATTAACGTGATGAATGTTACATTTTATTTTAGATTAACATAAATCATCAATATTAGACAAATATCTTTCATTATCTGCTTCATACAAAATTGCCAATTTAAGAATAAAAAAAAGCTGTGCAAGAGTACATTAATTACAAAGGCACATATGCTGTAAGCAATTGATAAAATTCAAACTATAACACATGAAAAAAAACTTGAGAACAGAATGTTAAATAACTATAGTTAATTAATATATTTTGCCTCCTGCTGAACTTCTATAAGTATTCTAATTTTAATTTAAACATATCCATTTTAAAAAATAATTTGTACAGAACATTTTTATACTACTGTAAAATCTACTTAGTGATTAGCTTTTATCAACTCAAATGATATAAAATGCATTCATTTATGGCTTTGCAAAATAAAAGTGAACACCCATTAAGTTTTCAACAATATATTCTTAAATGAGAAAATAAAAAGCTGATTTAGCTTTTCAAATTTTCTAAGAATGAGAAAGCATGTGAGTAATGAAAAATTCAACTAACTTTTCAGATTTTTATAGCTATGTTTTATTTTAAATTTTGTTTGGTTACATAAATTTTTAAAACATTTATATTTAAAAATACAATTATTTAACATTTAATGTGATTTATATTTGCCAATAAAAATTATGTGCTCTTACAATGCTACAGGATTATGTTTATATGGTTAGTAATTTGGGAGAATTTGATATAGAATAACAGAAAACTATATTTCTATGTAATGAGAACAGAAAATCATAAAATTACCAATCACAGAATAACAATATATGTATAATTGTTGCATTATTCAGCATTTCAATCATTTCCAAAAACTTTGTAAATATGAATTACACCTTTGTGAGCATTTCAAAAGTGAAATGATAAATAATAAAATTAACAAAGCTATGCTAAATTTGTGCATTTATTATTCATATGTAAAATTTTTAAGTAATACAAAAAAAAAATTATTAAATTACCATTTCCTTTATCTTTTTTCTTAAGATTTATTTTATGTTCTTGAAAAACTATTTCAGATTTTTCTCTTCTTTGTAATTTCAACAGTTGATCAGCAAATCCCCCTCTGCTAAAAAATACCTTCATTAAATAACTAACACTTATAACCCATTATGAATAAATACATTTATGTACATTATTTTATAATAGTTAGAATAAAACATATAATATTGTCGTAAAAACATTTTAAATAGTTTTAAATGTTGGTTTAATTTTTTATGTTGGTTTGGTTTTTTATTTATTTTCAACAAATGTTGCAAAGAAATTTTTTAAGCAAAACAGCTATTTGAAGCAAAATTAGCTGCTATGGTACCAAATTTTTATCACATAAATCATCATAATATTTTTAATAGTAATTATGAATGAAAAATTGTGATTAGTGTTATTTGTTAAAACACCAATTTTTTCAAATTAGCGACGTATTTCAGTTTTTGGTAGTGAAAATTGACAGAAGAATGCAAATGTTTAGGATAACAGATGATAATATTATTTATTTAAAAACAACATTTATAATTTCAACATAAAACAAAAAACATTTATAATTTCAGCAAGAAACTTTAAAAATATATATAAAAAAAGTCAGCAATGCATGATTTATAGAAAACAATTAGAGCAAATGTCTCATATCTTTAACTCTAAAAATATCTTTATAAAAGTAAGTAAATGAAACTCACGGCAAAATGTTAGACAATTTTGTTTTTTCATTAATTGTTTCATTTTCAGTCCAATGAAGAGATTGAATCCAATTGCTACCTCTGCCAATTTCAGTAGATATACAATTGTCATTAGAATTAAGGAACTAAAAAAGTATAATAATATACCATTAATAAAAAAATTTATTTCATCCTACATTGAGATGAAATAAATGTAATTACAATAAAGATTAAAATCTTAAGAAAATACAAAAGATTATTTTTAATTTTAGCACTGTTAAAATAATATATGTGCTTCTTTAAATTCAATATTATATATATATATATATATATATATATATATATATATATATATATATTCACATATATTGATAAAATATTTTTTCAAAGAAAACTTTCTGAAGTTACTCAAGGTAAAAATTTATTTCAATTAAAACTTTAAAATCAGCTTTAAAGCTTAAAATTCATAAAAATAAATAAAATTTCCAGAATAATTTGCTATATATAATACAATTTAAATAATTTTCTAATAAATAAATGTAACTTAATAAAAGCAAAAATTTCCATAAAAATGTTGAAGAAATTTTAGCACAAAAAATAAATAAAAATAGTTTTATAAAGAATAAAGTAATAAGAATTCTTCAGAGCAAGTTTCTCTGAAATTCAAAATTAGAAATTCTGAAACATTTTCTAAAATTCTCAAATTTTAAAGTACTTTTAAATTCCTGAACATGAAATATAAAAATTTTACAGTCAAGATTTAGAATTTTACAAAATAAGTTCCTATCTCCCAGTGGAATGGTAATGAGTAAGTTGACCTATTAGCTAAAGAAAGATCCATGGTTTCTTATATAATTATTAAATTTGCTGCCAGTCACATGAGGATGACTTGATACAGTAAATGCCTAACTGTAGAAATGTATTTTTAACAGAAGCTAACTTATTTTTTATAGCAAATATGACTAAAATTTCATAAAAAAAATAAATAAAAATAAAAACACAAATTCAAACCCTATATCTTTCATAGCTAGTTTCAAACTCTTCTCCCTTATAATCTTTACTAAACACCAATACCAGCAGACAAAACTAATTTACAATGTTGAATGTCACAGAGAATAAAGACAGAAACGGATCTTGTCCCATGCAAATACCAGATTGGCTACTGAAATAATATGCTAAACTATGCATAGATACATCATAGACATTTTAAAATTGATGTCAAATCACACATTTGCACAAAAGCATCAGTAAACATGTTAAAAAAGAACTTTTTTTTTTTTTGTTAAATGCATTTTTAAACATATTTCAATTCCCAGCAGAATCTAGTGCATAGAAATTCTTCAAAACTTTGAAGGCTGTTAAAGATAATATAACAGATTGTCATTGTCTGATGAGTGTCACAGAGTGAAAACACTTTGCCAAATAACTAGATTTTATTCTCTGGTAACTCATTTATTTTGCATTGATATTTTAGTCAGCCCAATAATATATCCTCTTGGATTATACATTATAATTCATGAAAAATCTGAAACAGAAACTGATTTGTGAGGCTCTATGTAGGACAACATTTTCTTTCTATATGTAATGTACATTGCTATTAAAAAAGTTCTTATACTATAGAAAAAAGATACACATATAACTGCAATCATCTATACATTACACATTTTGAGGCTGTATAGCAAATAATCTATTACACCTAAGTCTGGTTTTACACGGTAGATTGGTTCCAGAAGAAGCCGTGTAAAAAAAAAACGTGTAAAAAAAGACATTGATCTTATACAAAAATGGGTGATTTGTTCCTAATCTCTAAAACCTATTAAAATTAGTGAAAAACAAGAATTTTTAAGAACAAGAATTCATGTTTATTTTATTAAATCAAATATATAATGCTTATTTTCACAAGCATAGTAATTAATGATAAAAAAGATATGCACTCTAATCTTAAAAGTAATATAAATTAAATGTATGGCAAGTTCAGGAACTAAAAAACTATGTTGTGAACGAAAAGAATAGGTTATTCAATTTTTAAGGTAAAAAATAAAATAAAATAGAATAAGTGATAATCATAAAGTAGTTTTATATCCGAAATTTCCTTTTAGGGATACATAAAATATTTAACAAAATTAAAAAACATAAATAACTGAATAAATACAAAATATTTTTTGGCTTACCTTTTATCTTAATGCGTTAAAATTAAATTTAATGGAAAATCAAATTTGCCTGCAAAAAATTTCTTTACCAAACACGTCTTATTGCATTGACAGTTCACAAAATATTAACACGTTTCAATTGCTCTGACCAGTAAATTTTATTGTATGCACATAAAGGGAATTCCCCTACTTGTTTGTACGCGCTAAAGGGGAATTCACTTAAATCTTTAAGCTAGTGTTCGCAAACTATCGATACTATCGATGGTTTCAGACTTTTTTCTTTAATAAATACTTTTTTGTGATATGAACATACTTCGCAAAAATTAAATTTGACAAAAAAAATTTAAGTACATAAAATTTCAAATCGTGCTAAATGGAATAAAATCGTGTAAAAAAATTAAAAATATTCAATTTTCAAACCGTGTTATATCAAAACCGTGTACAAAAAGACCGTGTAAAAACAGACTTAGGTGTAGTTAAAAACTTAAAAAATTGAATGCTAACTACATAACTTTTTTGGAGTACTTTTGATAAATACTGAATCGTATGCATGGAATGGAAAGGATGAAATCCAGAATTATATTTTTCATTTGGCATTATGTCAATTTGGACATAAGAATGGATAGCTCTAATAGAGCCTAGAACTGGAAACAAAGATTTATACTATCTTATAATCAATAGTCAAATAACTAAACATTGCTATAAGAATTTTCAAAAACTAACTGTAAATTACTGCATTTTACAATCACTTTTCATAGTAGTGGATAGTGTTCATAAATTTTAAGGGAGGAAATTAAGAAAACTCCCAAGCACAGTGTCTCATAGATGCGCATGTAAAAAGAAGGATGCAACACCATATGTTTAATGTTAGCTGAGATTCAATTTGACAACTTTAACTCCAAAGAATACAATCCAATCATTAAGAAAAAGGAGCCATTATATTTTCCCATTGCAAATAGAAATACATAGTTCACATTATTATGATTATTTATTACTTATTACAAACATATCACATGGTTTATGCTAATCCCTATGAAAATAGTTTAAAGTATAATAGAAAAAAAAGATTTATTGCACGCTACATTATTTAAGTAGCAATAACAATTTGTAACATATAAAAGAAAACATTTGAGGAAGTTTGTATGAGGGACTTTTCTTTGTTGAATGGAAAATGAACAATAAATTAACAAGGAAGATATAACAGAACATCTTCATCTGAGAAATTGTTAGCACATACATTAAAGTTTTAATTTGTGATAATTTATTCAAAGCATTTATTTTACTATAAGATAATCACAATATAGATGTAAGCAGTTTCAATTGTGCTTATTCTGCATAAAATAATAAATTGCTCTTTATTGTGCAATAGGCTTTCCCCATAATATAAGTCAAGAGAAATGCTTATAATATACTTCATTTACAATAATTATGGATGAAAAATTTTTTAATAGTTACAATAAATTATCAATTTGTAATACAGTTGACACTCGTTTTTATAAATCTCTAATTTATGAATAATCACAATTTTACAAAATTGCAACTGGTCCCTAATATAGTCTCATAGGCACATAATTTTAATTCCCATTTATGCATTAAAATTTTAAATATATATTTTTTTCACGCATACACAAATTAATTTTTATGTCTTTATTTCTTATATGCTAAAAATGATATTTCAGTCATTTTGACATATAGGCTTTATTAAAGAAAACTACTGAAACTGTGGAAAGCCTTGACAACTTGAGTAAAGATGATTTTATGAGTTTCAACAAGGAAACCCTCTGCAGCCTGAAATTTCATTTCAGGATTTTTTGAGCGTGAATTCAGATGATACTTGTATGTAAGAAGTATCAGAATGAATGAGAATAAAAATGAATTTTTAGTAAGTAGAAAATGGTGTAGAGCCACAACCATCTGCAAAACAAATAGGTGGAAAATAGATTTATAGAGAGCAGTTTAGTAAAAAAAAATTTTAAAAAGTTGGTTTTACAAGCTAAAATTTATTTTTCGATTTTATGAACTATTTTAATATTCCCTATGAGTTTGTAAAAACAAGTCTACGATAAAAAATTAATTTGTATTCCAGATATTACTAATTCAACATATTTCTAATGAAATATTAATATAGTAAGAGCTACTCAAATCTACAAATTCAGTATGCTTTAGATTTTTAAACTTAATAGAAAATAAGACATTTTTTCAAATCAAATAAAATGAAAATAAGCACATTATTATAATGAAATACTTTGTTTAGTTATAATACTTATAAGTTTAGTTAATTATACTTACACTTCCATTAAAGATTGTAAAACAAGGCTTGTTTTCTGAAGACACATAATCAGATTTATTTTCAACATAATCAGTTTTTATGTGAAAGTCCATAGAAAATCTTGAGCTATTAATCTTGGAAAATTCATTAATTTTATCATTATTATTGGACTTTACTGTAGAATCATTAGGAGCACCAGAAATAGTCTGATTCAATTCAGTAGAAAATGTTTTGGCCAGACTGATAACTGTGTCATTGATTGAAAAGTTTTCTTTATATAGTTTCCTAAGTTTTCTACATTTTTCAGGCTTTGAATTAAAAATGTTTTCAAAATTTGGTGATGCTTGGGATGATGATTTTAAGCATGCACTAGATTTTTTTGGAAACAGTGTTTGAATATCCTTAATATTAAAGTTTACATTATCATGTTCCCTTCGAATAACTGGAAAATGTCTTGATTTTTGTTTCACTTCTAGTAATGGATGAGAAGATTCAGAAAATGAAAAATCATCTGGAATAATATTTATTTCAGATATTGATTTCTTTTTAATTAATTTAGGTCCATATCTAATGAGTTTATCATGAAAGTCTTCATAAGAATGATTCTGAGATCGATATAATAATTCTCCTAAAATAAAAATTAGATATATACAATCAAGAGAGAAAAGCTATTAAAATAACAATTTTAATTTTACATGTAAATAAGCAAAGTATATAATATATTTTTAAAGTAAAAATGTTTGAATTTAACCTTTTTTATTTTATTTAAATCTTTCTACAAATTTATTAATAAACATTTAAGAGTCTAAATATTTGTAGGATTTACTTATTCAATTTTGTTAATTATCATTGAATTAATGAAATGATCTTGTATCAATAAGCTTTTGATAAATTTGAATGATTTAAATGAAATGCTTTATATTCTATAATATCATAAAAAAAAAATTCCTTTATTTTCTTATTTTGAACACATCATTTATAATAATTCTAATAAAGGATTAAAAATAAGTTATTTGCAACTTTTACAAAATGACCAGAATTTAACTGACTTACATTATTTGATACTTTATTAGGATCAATGCCTGATAATCCCTGATGCCATTTAACTCAACTGAGACAAATATTAGAATTTTTTTTAATGCTTTATCAAACATTAAAAAAGATTCTAATATTTGCTATTTATACTTTTATATAATTCAGAGTTATTCTATAAAAAATATTTTTCAAGCTATGTAAACCATTATCTTTATATTATAAATTTAAAATAAATACTTTTAAATTGTTCCTAACATGCATTCCTATATCACTAAAATATGTTCATGAACATTTTTATAATTTCTAATAACAGTTGCATTTATAAAACAAGTACAAAATAGTACAATACAAATAATTATTTTAAAAATTTTTGCCCAACTACAGTGTCAGTTAAATTTAATTAGAGAAAATAATAAATGTCATTTTAATTAAATAACTGAGAGAAAAAAAGCTAGTTGTAATTTTAACTAAGTAATTCATTGAAAGTCTAGTAATTTTCCATCCACATTCACTATAATAAACCCAAAGTCATATTAATTTAAAACAAGTTTATCGTTCACATGAACATGAAAATAATTTATTAAAAAAATTTGTTGCATTTTGGGCTTTAGGTTCCTATAATATGCTTGAAAGTGGCAAATATTAATAAAAAATTAACATACAACCCTTAAAGATTATCTAGAATATATTATAATAAATTAAAAAAGAGGAAAATTAATGATTTTGACAAACAAAATTTTTTTTTTCTTTTTTTAATAGCATTATTAACCTTATCAAGGAAAACAAAATTTTACTATAATTTGCTTTGATCTCAGCCATTACACTAATTAAAGAATTAAATACATAATACATAATAAATTTAAGATATATAGATTTTTTGATTAACAAATTATTTTATGATAAAAATATTGGATTTCATAGTAACTGAAATAGTTTATAATTCAAGATGTTACTCACATTAATTAAGAATTGTTTGACAATGACAATTGTTGTTTAACCTTACATACTTGAAGATACAAAAAGTTAAACATAATGACTTAGAAGTTAGAGGGGAAAAAAATAGTAATCAGATAGGAAAAAAATAAGTTTAACTATTTTCAATTCGTTAGGAAGTCTGAAAAGATAAAAAAAAATTTAAATAATTCAGTAATTAAGAATATATAATTTAAGAAAATAAACTTCTTTACAATTCATAGGAAGAAATTCTTTATTTGCACACACAAGCAAAAATCTCAACTCTATTCTTCTAAAGTTTCAAGTAATTTAAAAACCATTAAGTGGCTTAAGATTTCATTTGTTAGAAGATCAATTGGTTAAATTGCAGTTTAGGTCCCTTTCCTTGCCAACTTGCAAATTTGAAGCGTTTTTTCGCGCATGCTCTTTAATTACTCTTTTGTGTTAGCCTTTCCATTGGTCCCTAATTAAATTTCACTTTGAAATAGCGGTATAATTTTAGCCATGGCATAGGCGTTTTTGAAAACACGCCAAGCAGGGGACCCAAAGCACATTTTCACCAATCAATTTAATCAATTGTTAAGTTTCCTTTTTTAAAGACACTTATATTAATCATTAATAAATAAATCCTCTTGACATTAACTTAATTTTTTAGGTTCATTTAAACTGTACCTTTTCTTGAAGAAAAATTAGATTGTGATTTCAATTTCACACAATCATTCAGTGTTTTTTGAGGAAAATCTACTCTAGAAGGAATGTCCCAATGATAATGGATTGGATCCTGTGCTTTGATTTTCGTTATTTCAGGTTTTCTTGTATGCAAGTAGAAAGGATTACAATCAGGAACCTAAAAGAAAAATTAAAAGAACTGCAGTTTACATAGAATATATTTAAATATTGACACAAATCTAGAGTAGCTAAAATTACATTTAAAAATAAATATAATAAAAATGAAATTAAATAATAATTATTGAAAAATTAATAACAAAGTAAAATAAAAAAACAAAAGAACTTCAACAATTTTAATAAAATTGATTGATGTAACATTAAAAAAAAAAGTCTATAATTATGAGAAACATTCAGTATTCTGAGCATATCTTATCAACACAAAAAAGTAAAAGGATAAAAAAATGTTAAATAAAATACAATAATTGTAAAATTTAGATATGAAATGGTAAAAAAAGCATAATAAAGAACATGGTAACACTTGACAGCTATACAACCTTTATAATTTAAATTCACATAAATATTAGAGAATTTATTAATTAATTGGTCCTACTTTATTCGCTACTACAGTAATATTAATAATTGGTTTTAAGAAGGAGAAGTTACGTTTCATTCGCTTTCTCAAAAACATTCTAGAATGGTTCTAAAGTCTTGATCTCTAATCGATCTAGTAAATAGCTTCCTTTTTCAAAAATAGTTATAAACCCAAATAACTCTCTATATATGAGCTTAGTTATCTAAAAATTATTAAATAAAAGCCATCTGCACTTCTAAAATAACACAAACAAAAGACTAAGATTTTAT
Organism: Latrodectus geometricus; assembly: GCA_026290005.1. NCBI lineage: Eukaryota > Metazoa > Arthropoda > Arachnida > Araneae > Theridiidae > Latrodectus > Latrodectus geometricus. The sequence goes on from JAPDSC010024864.1 coordinate 207,184, forward strand.
CCATGTATCTAACTGAGAAACAACCTTTGTTAAGTCTGTCCCAATATAATATGTTACTACTTAAGTTGTTCCAATCTTAGCACACACAAACTTATCATAAGATAGTTTACTAAAGGATAATGAATAATAAACAAGAAGTTTCTGATTCCTTTGAGTTGATGATTACAGATCAGTGATTAAACTAGGTTTTCCAGATTTTTATTTCAAAGTTGAAGTTTTTTACACAATAAAAATGTAGAATTCCTTTAAAAAAATGAAATAAGAAAAATATGAATAAGTTATTCAACCATATCTGCAGACTATAGCCCTACACTAACAAGAAATTCGAGATCCATTATAAGGCTCATGAGAATACTTAAAACTTCTCAAATTCTTATTTTCTCTTTTTATGAAATGAATAAAAATGAAGACAAATAATGTTCTTCATTTTTCACCCTAAATTTTGAAGTCTTAAACTTAAACAGTTTGCTAAATCAGTTTTTCTTTAAATTACACAATACAGAATGTTACTTTCCTGTGTCAAGTAATCTACCATGAAGATTATCATATCTCAATTACCAGACAATTTTCTATTCACTCTTATCAAATCGGAAGTGATTTTTTATATTTCATTGTTGATGAAAATTCTTTAAGAAGCAGATGAAATACAGAAATCAAGAAATATACTAGCAAATTTCCCCCTTCATTTGTGTAAGTAAGTTTATATAACTTTATTAACTTTAAACAATACATGCAAAGTTTTTGCATATACTAATTTTAGATAATCAATATCAAATTTTCTGCAGAAATTCTCATGGAAGTTTGCTTAAATAATTAAATATGAATTATATTTTTTACAGATGGTTTTTCATGAATAGTATTCACTTTATATTAAATAATTTCAAGAATATTATTGAAAATTTTGGTAAAACTATATTTTAGGGTGCCTCTTTGTCAAACATGGTAATTTTTGTTTGGCTATCAATTTTATTGGCGATTTTTTTTACACAGAACAATCAGTTGCTCTGTTGCAATCAGAATACGATAGGGTTTTGCCCAGCTTGGTGATCACAAGTAAGAGAGAATCAAAGGGGCACCCTAAAGTATAGTCTAACCAAAATTTAATATTTTCAAAGATCATTTTTCATTTCCTGATGAGGTTGATTTACTCTGGTAACTTTAGATGAGATTAACCTTAATAAAATTGAAAAAACTGATAAGAAATAGTAATAAACATATTTCAGTTAATAAAAAAACCTGTTAAAAGCGCGCATTAAAGTTAAGAGCTAGTTATATAATCTTCATTAAATCTGAGCCTGAAACACAATTAAGTAAGACATTTTAATAAAAAAATGGTATAAATGAAATATATTTCTTCAATTATATTTAACTTTCAGTGTAATTACAGGAAATTTATGTATATTCAAACTGTAACTTTAAAATAATTATATTAAAATTGCATTAAATTTCGTTTTTTCCCCCTTCCACTTTTATATAATGAAAAAAAAATTCATGCACTTGACAAAACAAGAAAAGAATGATTCAATTAATTTTTAAGGTACCTTAATACTCATGACTTTATGTGAATAAAACTTTTTCTTAATTACATCCTTTAATTACGACTGATAAAAATTTTATTAAGTTGAATTTTCAAAACAAAAATAATCCCGCCATATTCTTTCATCTGATTTGTTTGTTTGGAAATTTAGTCACATTCTATTTCCTATATCTACGGTTAAAGTTACTATACTCATTGTCTGAATAGAAATCCGCGTGAAAATTTATGAAATTTGATTGGTTTTTTTCTTAAGTATAAGCGGTTAGAAAATGCTCTACGTTATTATTAATATAGCTTTCCAATTTACCAAATTAAAATTATCGTTCCAATTATAATTTCATGCCTTTTTGAAGTTATATTAGATATTTTACTTTTTCACGGAGTAAAAAATGAGAGAAAAAAGTTATTTATAAAAATCAAAAAATAACTTGTAAACATTTTCTTGATTCATCCAATAATGATTATGAGGATTCAAATTAAATTATCTAGGAAGCACATTTATACTTTTATTAATCATAGCACCTCTCAAATTGGAAATAAAGAATATGTCTGAAAAGAGAATATCAATATATGGATCAATGTTATCATGGTCATTATTCAAAATTACTGGAATATTCTTCCAGGTGTATCTTAGAATCTGTTCTCAATAATCATTTCAATTTAAAGACATATTTCTTAAGAAAAAAGTTTGAGTTCCTTTGAAGTAAAAAATTACTTTTATTAATTTATTTGAAAAAATAAAGACTTGTGAAATCTAATGAAAGAGCCTTAAAATATCTGTTCTAAGCAATATAAAATATCTTTTAAATACATTTAATTTTTTAACATAACTAGTTTCAAGCTTGTTATGTTTAAGATAATATTGATTTTCTCACAGGAAATAATTTCATTACGTGCACTTGAATTAATTTCCTTAAAAAATCCAGCATTGACAGTATAAAAAATTTCAAATGTTGATACGAAATTTAAGCCAACTACAACATTTTAAAATATGTTCCAGCATATTTAAATGGGAAAAGAACGAAATGTCTGATTTTTCAGCAATTCTGTTACATTCAAACAAAATAATCTGTAATCAATCTAATCATAGAACTGATAAAAACTCTTTTGAAAGATGATTTCAAAATTTTTCAGCTCAAAAATTGATACTAAACAAGATATCCAAAATCGAATAGCGAGAGCACTCCTAAAAGAAAAAATTCAAAATAAATTACTAAAAGAAAACCGTTAATGTTTTATTGGCAAACATTAATGTGTAATTATAATTTTTTAATGTTGAATAATTTACAATTAATTTATAAAATTAGGTATTTAATAAACTACATTAATAAAAACTAAATATGTATGAACTGCAAAATAAAGCTTAAGCATCATTTACATAAGTTCTAATCAATGTAATTAATTTTGCCAAAAATACTTTTTTTAATACTTATATTTTGTCAGAATAAACTCAACTATCAGCTAATTGTATTGATAAAGAACTTTAATGATTTGCATTAAGGAAATTTTATTATTCATAATATATTAAATTGATTATCAAATCTTCTGGATTTTATATTCACTACAACTACTTGATATTGTTATCCTACACATCTTATAGAACATTTTGTCTCACAAAAACACCCGTAAATATAATATTCAGCAGAAAAATCTGAAGCTGTGGCCAAGCATTTCTTAATAAAGTAACAGCAAATATTTTTTTACTTCCTCCAAAGGCTTTCCGAGTTTATCTGAAAATGTATCTCAAGTTGTGACGCAATGTATTTGAATACGTAAATCACAAATAGAAGAAACAAATAGCCAATCTTTCAACCAAAATATGATACCAGTATTTAGAAGTGGAATTTTATATGTAACAACTATCTAACAATTAAGCATTTCATTTCTTCCAAAAGATAATTTTTTGCTGCAATTTGAAGAAAAGGTTTTTGACATTCAGTTTAGATCAGTAACAAACATCAGTTTTCAGAGAGTTGTAATTTTTCCAGCTGAAAACATTTTTGAAATGGAATTATATGCTATCAAATCAGAAAGAAACGAATTAATTCTCCTTATCCAGAAATAATTTTCTAGCACATAACTATATTAGAAGTGTAATAAATATGCAATTCTTCTAGCATTTCATATTATTACGAAACTATGAATTTTCAGAACTATCACTGAATAAAAATAAAGCTATTCCGTTCTGAGTGAAAAAAAGGAGAATCAGTTAAACAGTCTTTCCTTATTCATCTGTATTTAATTATTTTAATGACGGAACTAAAATTTTAGATACCTTTATATATGCATTAAGTAATCTTCTGTGAAAACAAAAAAAAAAAATTTAAGAAATATGCGTGGATTTTCTGATATATTTCTTTAATTATATATTTCAGTAAATTCACATTTTAGGACAAATTTACTGAATGCATCGGAAGGAAAGTTTTGATTGATCAAAAAGAGAATATTAGTTTGAAATCTATTTAAAGAAATCAATATGTTGAGGAGTGGAGTTATGACTGATCTAATCTTTCTTTTTATTGCTATTTATATATATCCTTTTATTGTAATTGATCAATACCCTTGATATCACGTTGAAACGCTCTTATTACCAACTTTAAAACAATTTGATTCCTTATTTATGCACATGAGTTGCGATTTTATAGGTGTAGATTGTAAAAAAGGTATACAATTGTAAAAATTTATAAACTTGTTTGCACGTTCTACTAGTTGTTTGCAACATCTACAGTATACAATTTATGAATTTATAAGGGGATTACATGAGATTAAGCATACTTTTTTATTAACAGGATATTTGAAATTGTAAATTATGCTGTCTCCTAAAAATCTTGATTACATTAAGTTTTCGCGGGTTACATTGACGTCACCAGCATTTCATGCCGTGAACATTAAGTTTTCTAGAGCACACATTCTGAACAACTTAATAATTTTTCATCAATTGGGAACCATACAATCTTGTTATTTTGAAAATAACAAGATTGTATGGTTGTATTAATATAGTAATAGAAAATAACTCATGTAGATAAAATGTGGTTTGTTCTAATAAAAGCTTACAGAACTGCTAAAAAGCTGTAAATATGCATTTTCAAAAAAAAAAAAAAAAAAAAAAAAAAAAAAAAAAAAAAAAAAACCTTGTAAAAATAATTTTAAATAAAATTGTAAAGCTGGTGTAAGATAGTGTAAATCAATAATTTATTAAGGCAATATTTGATGCAATTTTTTCCTTCTTGTTGTGGAAGATTTCGTTTCTTTATCAAATCTTTAAAACGTGATTTTTTGACATTTGTCACTGTCTCAAACTCCAAGATAAATACTTTGATACAGCATAGTGGACATAATAATGGTAAAAAGCTGTTACTAGTCATTTTTGTATCCACAGCGTTATTGATTATCGGAAGAAAAACATGCCTCATAGGTAATGAGCTGTACATAAATATCAACAAGGAGAAAACCAAAAAAACTCTCAAGCACCCATTGTAATAGGCGTGCATGCAGAATATAGAATCACATCATCCTTCTTCCGTTGCTTAACAATGGCTGCGTTCAAAGCCGAGACCTTTCTTAATGGAAGAGTGGTGTTCTACCACTGGGCCATGATGATCCTTAAAAGAGATAAACACTTACATTTCTGCTTTCTGTTGGAGTGGTTTTTAGAAAGTCTTGGGGCTTTCTCCCTTGTTACTCATGAATATGTCTAACTATCTGTAAAATGCCTTCTCAAACAGCAGAACGTGTTAGGTATTTAGTTGCCTCTTAATGATCGTTAAGCTATACACTTTGCGAAATCTAATGAGAGAATTTGAGTCATCTTCTCAAATAACGATTGTGGCTAGTTCTGTTCTAATGAGATTACTTGTGTTTGTTCGTAATTAAGAAAAAAGGTTTATTTATAAATCAATTTTCTTCTTTATGTGCTGAATGAAAAAAATTAGAAGCTCTTCCTGTCCCTTTTTTGGATTTTGCGGAAATCTTTAATAATTATAATGAAAAAAATGTAACAGCCTCCTTTTTTGTTCACAAAAGAAGGAAACTCTCAAAAAGTAGGTATAAAAACGCTATTTAATAATAAATAAATTGTCCTCATATCTATTTTATTTTTATTTAAATTTTAATAATACTTTTCATAACATTTTACCTTAACAAATTTTTTACGGAAATTGATGTCTTTTTAGCTTTATTCTGCTTAATCAGTCTGATTTTTTAATAGTAACAATTTAAAAATTCGATTGTTTTTAAATAATTTTTGCAAAAATTATTATACTTTTTCAATAATCATTAAAATGTGTAATTTTTTTTCAATTAAAATCTTAAAAAATGTTCTGATTTCTATTTTCCTTATTTTTACATACTGAAAGTTTGGAAGATTCAAGATATTTATAAATCTAGCTCAGGATTCCATTGAGCGAATAAGGAAAACACACTAACTACTCAAATATCTATATTGTTTCTTATGTATCTTAGATTCATCTTGAAATATTCAGAAAAAATAAATTGGAGCAAACGCGCATCTTATTTTACGTCTTTATCTATTCACAATCTTTATTTATTCACAGAAAAAACTTGTATTGTAATGATATCGTAATTTTGCAGTGCATTTTAGAAATGTTATAAAGGATTAAATGTGCAAGTATTGGCTTTTAAACTGTGAAACAGAAAATGATATTATTATTATCATTATTGGATTGAAAAAAAACTATGAGTTTGCTTATAATCCTACACATAATAATGAAATGTTTTTTCTTTTTAAGTAACATTACAAATTAAAGTCACAAAATTAATTATAGCCCAATTTTTCTAAATTAAGCAGAAATTTAAATACACATTTGTAAAATTTACGTTAATACTATTCATTTTGATTACAAATATCAATCATAGAGATGTGGAGGCGAAAAGATTTCTCCAAAAAATTTTATCTGATAGAAATCGTGTAGTAATTTTTAAATTCATAATCATTAAGTAATTTTTAAATGTATAATATATTAATGTATAAACTTATATTTGAAATAATAATGAAATGATGATTTTAACATAAAATCTATTTGAGTTATTTTTCATTTCTTTGAAATATTTAGAAAAAGTAAAAATTTTTCAATAAAGACCCATCTGTTTTTTAATGCTGTATAACCATCTTAGTTTATTAGACTAGATTTATAAGTAATCTAATAGTAGTAATAGTAATATAGAACTAAATAATTTTAATTACATATCTCTTTCACTAAAATGGAAGTAAAAGTTTGGAAAATTAACACGGCAATTCCTAAATCCGAGGAAATTGTACAATTAAATGCCTCATTAGAAAACAACTTTATTTTGAAAAGTGATACCCGGCTAGAAATATAAGAAAAAGGGTTATAGTTCGTAGCCAGTAATTGATTCATTGATTTAGTTGAAGTTTCATAATATTGTTAGAACTGTCTAATCAAAACCTAAATAGAAAAATAAAAAGAATGGTAAATGAATTTAAAGTCATAGTTTAAAGGTTCATTTTTAACATAAATTTGCTCTCTAATTTTAATAAATATCTTTTATGAGATACATAAGTTTGATGTAATATTCCCTCCTTGAGGGAAAAAGCAACGAAATTTATAGACTAATAAAAACTACTGTTTATATTTCTTAAAGGAGGAGGATGTGTAATATAACTTAATCAAGCAATAAGAGCATTGAATCAAACTATAGTTATTTTTTTCAATATATTAATAGAACTTATAAAACTAAATTTCATAAATACCTTAAAAATTCTTTCATTTTAATCTCTAATTTATTTATGAATAAAAAAAAACATAGCTAAATAATTAACCTTCAAAATAGAGCAATTAAGAGTTTTTTTTTACATTTAATTACATTTGATGTGAAGAGTTTCTTTTTATCTGAACGGAAGTTTTTAATATTTGCTTGTATGAATATGATTATCCTAATGCAGGAAACCATTTAAAGACGGAAATGTTTCCTGAGGTCTTTATCGCACTAAGTAAAAACCTTCATTAATTATACGCGTTTGAATATAAGAGCACATATTAAAAGAAAATGTTTGGAGAAAATACGAAGCATAAGTTTTTGATATTTTTAATTATTTCAAGCTTAGCTAAAATACAGTGGATTCAAGCAAACGTGAAAAATCGTTCAGGCTCCAGGTAATACTCGTAATTTCGAATAATTTAACTAAGATTATTATTATTTTTGAATAATGTTTAAAAAAATTTTAAGAACAATTTATAAAATAAAAAGGGCACAAATAGTTTGACTTAAATCAATATATTTTTCCTCCAATGATCAATAATACTAATTTATAATGTAGATAATTCTCAGAAATTCCTAAGAAGATTAGATTCTATAAGATTTTTAAGAGAAAGGATTAGGATATTCTTGAGAAAGACAATTCTTAGGATGGGCGAAATTGATGAATGTCATTATTTTATCTTATTTTTCCTTCAATAAAATATGAAACATTGTTTATTTTCCTCTTTCTTTCGATAAGTAAACACAACAAGTCAATTTTAGGTTTTTAATTATTAACAATCCATTATTAATTAATTTAACTAATAATATAATTTAGTGTGTTATTATTTTTTAACTTAATTAAATTATGGTAATTAATCTTCCATAAACTAAAAATTTCTTTTTGGTGTACTTTAAGAATGCATAAAAAATATTTCATTCACCACAAACCTAAGAATTAAATAAATTTTAACTCTGGGGTTTGTGATTTATACATATGGTTTGGCATATTTTCTGACAATTTTTTTTTTAGAATTTTTTGTTTTGAATTTTTTTTTATAAATGGTTTCATTTTTTATCTATTACTGTCATGTGTATGTCACATGAAAAGTGATTTAGTCTATGGCCCTTAAAATTTACAGAAAGCATATATTAATTCCGAAATGATCATGATAATAAGTGATTCTTACAATTATTCTGAAGCAAGGTGAGAAAGAGAAAGAGTAATCACCCTATGAAATTATTACCTCAATATACTTATTTATTAATACAAATATCACTCATTTGACCACTAAGCCTTATCTTAAATACCAAGTTTAAGAAGTAAATTTATTCTTGTATCATGAAAATACAAGTTTTAAGTTAATATTTTCTGATAAAGAAAGATTTTGTTGAGATTCTTCAATAATACAGCATGATGTGTTATATCGATGTTTAATAAATCTTTTGTTTTCAAAGCATGTACTTTAAAATTTGTAGTGCTTAAACCGTTTACGATACTTGATCTATTCTTTAAATTTGAATTAATACAAACAAAGTTTGATATATGTTATACGATATACAAATGAAGTTGCTTGGATATGAACTCATACAATATTAAGTTTGTCTATTATATGTAGTCGCTACCATGCGGAAAATCAGTTATTCTGTAGATTATATAGAGAATGTGCAAATTAGAGTGAATGATCAATGTAAGTGCCGAAATTTGTTCCAATTTTCAAACTGTTTAAGTAATTTTCAAATTAAACATTCATTAAAATGAAAATGAAATCTTTGCTGAAGGAACATTGCCGTAGGATTAAAATGATATAGTGTTACTTGTGTACTTTTGAATATATATAGGGAATCAAGTTAATGATATTAAAAAATCGACAAATTGGTTGATAGAATTAATCATCAATTCATTATAAAAACTTTATTCAAAAGATAAAAAATATCAATAAACTTTTTGCTAGTACCAATTATTTAATAATTAATTTCTGAATTTTGACGGCATTGAAGCAGTTAGTGAGGGCATTAAATTTGGTAAAATTCATGAGAAAGCTCTTACACATCACTAACAAATCAGTTGATTGGATGATTATCTGGATAATGCCAGCATTAAATTTCCAAGCCTTACTGATAACATACTTTGCTATAAAAATCAAAGAATTATTAAAATGAAGTTCTCAATGGTCATAAGAAATATGAAAAGAATTTTCCTAAGATATTGTTTTAATTAAATAACAAAAATTTTTGTTAATTTAAAATTTAGTGTTAATAATATTTAAAGTATTAGTTCTTCGTTTTCAAAATCATTTACTTGTGATGATAATTTTCATTTATATTTGGCTTTTTTTTACATGAATCTAATATATTTATATAAAATGCATACACTAGCATCTAATATATTTATATAAAAAATTTTTATCTATATTTTACATCTAAATTTTGAGTTTGAAAAAAAAGTGTAATTGCTTGTTTTAGAGACCTCTTCCGTAACTTAAAACATACTAAAGAATTTTTCATACAATGTTCAATATTTTCCTAAGCTTCCAGAAATCCATTAATGTTGAATATTTTTCAAAATATTGTAATATCTTTTATAGCAATTACAGTTTTAACTATCAATTCAGTCATATTTCTTTATTTCACTAGCTTGATATTAAATAAATGTACATTTATATACATAATTTGGATTTTTACCTTTTTAAGTTCATAATGATATCAACACCCATTTTTCTTACTTTTGCAGGATTTCTGGATATACAAATCGTGCTCGTAAGTTTAAAGCTTTATTTCTTTAACTAGAACCTATATTTAGTTTAGTTAATATAACCTATATTTGTGAACTCATAAGTATACTTTGTCTTGAGAGAAACTCATAAAAATTACCCGAAAAATATGTTTGCGGGAAACACACAGTTTTCTAGAAATTTTCTGCAGATCTGATGAAAATATGTTTGATGTTTAATCTAACAGATGGCTCTAATTGCAATTCTCAGTTGATAGGATGTGGAATTTCGAAGCATTTGCTTGCTTAGAAATCATTTTGTCTTTTATGATTTAACTAATCAAATTTGTGCTGCTTTATTTATGGGTTACTTTCCTTTGTGATGATGAGTCCGAACCTACTTCTCGAAACTAAACTCAGTCTGTGCTTCTTAATCGTAAAACTTGATCAAGTAACAAGATTAATACTTAAACTGGCAACTAATTTTCTCACGCAGTCAATATATTTCGCGCATAGACTCTTTAATTATGATGGTTTTCATATTGCCAGGAAAGGAAATTGCTACTTTTCAGGCATTAGAATGAATTTGTTTCCTGCTAAGCTCCGTAAGTCTAATTCGTGCTATATTTGGTGATATAAAACAATAATTTAAAAAAAAAATGTTTTCTTTTTAGTGAAATTTGAGAGAAGCATTAGTATGTCAGATTAAGATTATTAAAATACGCTCGCCATAGAATAGTGAGATTTTCAGAAAAATCCATCAAAAAAGTTTCTATTTTTTGCATTGAAATCTTTCCTTAAGAATTAAAGCTTTTATTTGTAATTTAGAGATCAAGGATAATAAGGATTTTACTGTGCTTTATTTGTTTCAAAAATTAAAGTTTATTAAGATTGTATATTTGGGAATTAAAAGTTTTAGCAAAGTGTTAAAGGTGTATTTTCGTGCCGATAACTTCCACTGTAATTTCTTAAACTATATTATTTAAACAATTACATGAATGAATTGAATTGTAAATAATTACAAATAAAAGAGAACATTAGATAATATATCATCAAAAATAAAATCTAAAAAAATTTTCTTTTTGAGAGATTTTAAAAGATATATTATAAGTTAATGATAATTAAAAGATAGATTATAAGTATTATAATTTTAAAAGGTATATAAGTATAATTGTTATATAAGTATAATTAAGATATTATAAGTACATAGAATATATTATAAGTATAATTAAGATTAAAAGATATATTATAAGTATAATGGTGAGAGTATATTGATTTCATTCGAGGAAAGTTATTTCATATAATTTTGAGAAAAAAAAAAGAATTATTATTTTAATATTACATCATTATCCGGGATTTTAAAAAAATATTGTCTGGAAATCACAAAAAATATTTCATTTCATATTTTTTACAAAAAATACATTCCAATTTAAAGTCAGATGTAGATATGAAGACGTGCTTATATTTTAAAATATTTTCTTACTGATGATATATAGATGGTTAAAACAGTGATAGAAAAATATATAAAGATAAAAATACAGATATTTCACAAGTTTTCTAGGCACAATATGTTTGTTGAGAAAAACACATCATGAACTTCGTCTTTTTATGAATAAATAGGTTTTACATAATAGTTTATTCACAAACTATGCATTAACTTTGTAACACAAAACCGCAGCTTTAATTTTTAGTTTTCACTCTGTTCCATACTTCTATATTACAGCTTATTGTCACCCGCCGTGTGAAAATGGGGGTTTGTGTCTCGTACATAACCAATGTTCTTGCACTAAGGATTATAGAGGAAGTCGATGCCAGTACCGTAAGTATACTATTTCTGTAATTTTATGCATCATTTTTACTTCTGACCCAAACCAAATGTAAATCTGATATATATAAATAATACAATATAATATGTATAAAAATATATCTCAAATATAAATCTGAAAAATAAAGTACCAATGAGACAGAGAATGTAGTTATTATGTTGTTTTTCTATTAGCAGCATCAATTTACTTTAAAGTACGCATCCTTTAAAATTTTAAAATTTAAACAAAAAAAAAAAAAAACTTCTGTTTTTGTATGATAAATAATTTTATTTCAATAATAATGAGTTTCAATATCTGTAAATAGAACGAAAAGGTTATGAGAATTATTAAACATTTGTCATTTTGTATTTTAAAATCAATACTCTGGTAAAACAATAGGTAATTTCATGAAAATAAAATTCACTAACACAATGAGGGAATGAATCGTCTTTCACGGATACCTACAAATATTCGAATCTTTTTCAGCAAATTTGTTTCTTTTCTTAAATTGATTGAGACTTCTAAGAATCACAATGAATGTATACCATGTATGAGAAAAGCTTTTACTGTATATGGTTTTACTTTCAGATGAATCTTAATGAAATTGATTAAATCTTATCATTTGCAGCTGTTTCCCTTTGCGATTCCGGCTACTTGAGAAGAAACAATGTTATTCCAGAGTGCAAACACCTGAATGCTTTTACTGATTGTTACTTGACTTGCCCAGAAGGCACGACGCTGAATCCTCCTGATACGTCATGGATCAGGTGCACAGTGGACGGAATGTGGAATCCACCTACCCCACCAAAATGTGTACGAGAAATAGGTAAATGTTTAGATGTTTTATATAAAAGAGTACTACTTCGAGATAATATTTCAAATATTAATGAAATTTTGAGACAAAATTTGCTCATGAATACAATTACCATACTCCAATGTGAATTTAAACGGTTACACACATAAATATGAAGTTGAAACATTTATCTTACACATTTCTCATTCATAGTAAAAATAGCATGCATTTGTTTTCACATGTTATATACATATTACAGTGTTTTTATTATTTTGCGTTAAATTTAAATATCTTGCACATTTTAAATACATAAAAACATTATAATTAATACATGTCCATCTTATTCAATGTATCTATCAAATAGTATAGACACAATTGATATGTCAACAATATAGTATTGTTGGATTCCAGTGCACTAAAATCACGTCTTGCCATATTTACTTTGATGCAGATAGGTTCCAAAAATGTTTCTTACTAAATCGGATTTGCGTGCATCTATTAAATATGTAACGCAAAATGTCTAAAATTGCATTTGTTTGAAATATAATATAAGAATAATACATATATAGAATCACAAATATCTCTATTTGCCAAATGTGACACTAAGTAAATCAAAAATTAAATGTCACTTAGCTAAATAAAATTAAGAATTGATTTTGTATGGTACAATTAAAAAATTGGAATAAATCAAACAGGGTAATAAATATGAGAGTTTTTTGCATTCTTGAAATGTTGTTCAAATTAACTCATTTATTTCTATTATCTTTCATAAGGAAAAAAGTGATAACTTTATTCAATTAAATGAATGTTTTGATTGTCCTCGTTCTATTATATATAGTATGGCATCAGTGAATTTATTATTGTTATTGAAGTCATTGAATTTATATAGCCTGCTTTTTTCTTACTAATAGGCTAATCATGAAGATAAACAAAACAATAGACGCTAAATTACAATAGTAATCTAAATAAAAACTTTATCAGATTTACAGCACGTTATTAAAAATATATAATTAGATGTAAAAGTACTAAATCATAAAGTACCTGCTAAACAATATAATAACAATAATAACTTGAAGATAAATTAAATTAGTTATTTAAGTTAATAATAAGAATTAAAAGAGGTAAGAATGATTAACAATGGAACTCATTTTCAGATCATTGTGATGTACGTCGCATACCTGTAAATATGCCTAGACATTGTAGATTAAGAGATGGCATGTGGTAAGTAGTTTTCATATAGTAGTAGAAAGATAAATCCTTTGAAAATTGTTTGATACATATAATTTATAACTAATTATATTAAAACAAGAAGTTCAGTAAAAGAGAGGCCATGGTGGCTTGGTTGGTTAGGGCATTCGTTCTCTTTATCAGTAGGAATTTAATTAGAATCCCGACCCGACCAAAGATCCGTTCGCTAATGGCGGCTGGGGCACGTTAAATATGTCTTGGTCGCAATGTCCTGCGTGTAAAATGAGCCCTCTTGGAATACACTCTGAGTATGAGGTTCCTGTGCTTCTTCTTCTCTTCTTCTTCTCTTGAGCTTGTCAGATATGTGGCACCTCTGCATTGTTGCATTTTGTACCATGCTCCAAGCCCAATTTTTTCCTAGTTCCGTTGTCTTGGGTCACCTACTTTGTTTATAAAGTCTGATAGGCCCTCAATGGAGTTTAGGTGTAACTCTTTAGGATATGGATTACCTATAGTAGTGAATCTTGTAAGGGCAAGAGCATCACACTCATATAGGATATGATGAGCTGATTCTACCCCTACGTGGCATTTCCTACAAATTGGTTCTTGTTTAAAAAGCCCCATTGTATGAAGGTGTTTCCTGAAACGATAGTGCCCAGTAATGAAGCCTACAATTGCTTGAATCTTCAATCTTGGGAGTCTAAGAATTTCAGATGCAATTTTCTCAGATGAGTTGAAAATCATGCTTTTTGCATGTTTCTGTCCAGGAGAGTCAGACGCCAAACTTTGTTCATCTCCTGTTTTTCCCATTTTTGAATGGCCTTCCTTCTAGTCTTCATGTTGATCCCACAAAAGGGTTCCATTCCTATTGGATTGAAAGAGGATCCCTGTTTTGCAAGTTCATCAGCTCTTTCATTACCTTCTATTCCTATATGCCCTGGCACCCAAATAAGAATAATTTTATTCCCATTTGCCAGTTCCTTAAGGAGATTTTTACATTCCATTACAATTTTTGATTTGACTTGGAGTGAGTTAAGAGCCATCAATGCAGTTTGACTGTCGCTGAAAATAAGAATACGCTTACCTTGGTAGCTCTTCTTTAAATTTATCTGCAGACAGTTGGTAATAGCAAGAACCTCCGCCTGAAAGACAGTGGCATGTTCCCTAAGCTCTTTATAAAAACTGAATCTTGGTACCACGCCACAGACCCCCAGTCCTGAGATGTTGCCTTTTTTTGATCCATCAGTAAACCAGATAAGATCATTGCTTTTTATTTCAATCGTGTTGTTTTTCCATTCTTCCCTGGTAGGAAAAACTACCTCGAATGGTCTTTCAAACACGTATGTTCTTTTCATGCTGTCTGAAGGCATTTGGAGAGTTGGGTGGTTGATTTTTTTGGTAATAGTAGTATGACCTCCAGAAGAGGGCTTATCAAACCACTGATTTTGCAATTTCATTTTATATGCAGTTATTCTGGCAGCGCTACATATGAAGATATTTAGTGGAGTTAGGTCCAGAATTGCCTCTAGTGCTCTGGTAGGTGCTGTGGACATTGCACCTGTGATACACAAGCAGGCCATTCTTTTCCTGTGCTTAATCTCTGCTTCTAAATTGCGAAGACTCACCCAAGTTCGAGACACGCATTGGTTTAGGTTTTCAATAAATTTGGATTTTATATATATATATATATTTGTATCTCACAAATGTGCTATAATTGAAATACTATTTAATTCTCTAAATTCATTTGTTAATAATGTTTCTTGCTTAAACAAATTTCATGGGGATCTATGCGAAGTTATATCACAACAATGGAAAGACAAGAGAATTTAAGTATTTAACATTCAATTACTGCCAAAAAATATTATTTAATCGAATAAAGTATTGAGCAATACATTCTTCTGCTGAAAAGCTTGATTGACATTTCAATTTTCAGAACTAATTTTAGTTCTAATTATTCTAATACTTTTTGTTCTAATTATTCCAATATTTTTTTATTCTAATATTCATGGTACAGACAATTGCATTGAGTCTTTAAAATTAATGATATCTTTCTTTCGGAATGAAAACTTACAGGATTAGTTTGAACTGAATCCATGTCAATACTAATTAGGTATATTTTAATAAAAATATTTCTGAAATAATTATGACATATATACATTTCATTTTTTTATTCCAATATTGTATGAAGTACTTCCAATATTGACCATATCTTCAGTCACTCACCAATTTCGAAGTATTTTTCACTTAGCATATCAAAATGATAATTTTACATACATACATAATTTTATTTCTCATTTAATGATTCATGACAAAATGTCAATTATAGGACTTGCAAAATTTCTTGTTCAAGAGGTTACCACTTTTCTGATGGACTAGCTCAAAAAGAGATTACTTGTTCCGCTGCGGTAGGAATTTGGTCACCCGTTGGTATCTTCGAAGATTGCAAATGTAAGTTTGCTTTTACTTTTATAAAGTTTTTTTAAAAAAAACTGATCAACTTAAAAACAAATTTATAATTTTATAATAATCATCTATTTTTAAAAAAATAATCTCATATTTGATAAAATAGTTTTTTAATTAACAGGAACAGTAATGTTTTCACTAAGCAAATCATTAGGCATAAAATATCAGCCATATTTCAATACATATGTTTCCATTCGTTTTGCCTTAAAAATATAAAACTTATATTAAAACATGTTTTATTTACTATTTCTTCTTAATTAAGTTATATTATTTAATTAAGAAAAATTAATGAAGTTACTTTATTTAAAAATTATATTTTGAAATATATTTCTTCTCAATGACATTAATAAAAATTACATTATATCCAAATATATCATTTCTTAGTTATTAAATGAAAAATAATTCATTTTTTGATAATTTGTGGTTTTATTTTTAGCCAAAGGGGATAAATGAATAATAATTTTTAACAAGGAACTTTTTTTTCGAAATTCAAAGTTCTAAAAAAGTTTTCAATGATTAAAAAAGGGTTCTCCTAAATTCTTATATTAATGCTTTCCATACATAATAACTTTCATAAAAAATTTCTGTTAATTATCTTTATATATTACATCTTATATGTTTATTGAAAGCTTAGTAAATTGAACTCATAATTGTGATTACAAAGAAGTTTTCAAGTATTTTAATTTTGAATTTTAATGCATTTATTTCCAATAAGATTCATACGAATCCTCAGTTAAAAATTACACAACAATTTTATCAAAAAATTTAAAAAACCTAATTTTACTGTCCTTAAGAAATTGTTTGTGGAAATGTGATTAATGATTTTAGTTGCCTAAAAAAATTTAGATGAATTATTATTTATAGCAATTTTCTATCGGCTAAATTGTTATTTTATTAATTAAAGTGATCAATAACAGAATGTTTCATCTAATAAAAGAAAAAAAAATTCGTAGCATAATGTGAAAAACAATATATGATTGTTTAAAATAGATTATTCAAGGCTATAAATTCTTAGAAACTTTCGAATCTATCTTATGAGCTATTTCAATTATACTGGTACGATTCTAAAATAAAATTATCATATTTTGCTTATTTATGAAACAAAATATGGTACTTTTATTTTATTGTTTATGTAAGTTTAAATAAAAGTTTAGTTATGTTTACAAAAATAATTACATTTATTATTGCCAAAATAGCTAAAGTTATATTCAAATTTACAAGATTCAGTTATATTTTTTATATTATATAATATTTTTTAAATGTATATTTAGATACATAAGAATTTTTTTACATCGTCCTTAAACTCTACTTCAATTAAGTTTTTTGCATATTAAGTGCATCAATGCATGTAATTTTCTCATTTGAGAATCTTTTAGGATTCGGGTTTGCATATTACAAAATATTGGAATAGTTCCTCACTTCTATTTAAGTAACGAATAATTGCTTATTATGTGTGTGTGAAAACTTTCCATATTTATCGTATAATTCATTCAAAATAAATTTAACAGTATGTATTTATTGAAATTCTCGAAAATTATATCTATAATAAGTAATTTAAATATGTACTTAAAAACAGTACATTATTATTACTGGTGAAATGAATTCTCTCTTCTTATTTCCAGTGATTTCAAGTAATGAAGTTAGCAGTCGGTACCAAAATGGTAAGTTAAATGTACAGTTTAACAAAAAATCAATTTTTACAATAACTTATCAAAATAATTTACGTTAACAAAAATTTAATTGCATTTATAGTTATTCTTTTGACACGATTTATAAAAAATGTTTTAATTGGATTTTGATGTACACAGTTAGCAGTAAGAAATGATATAAGAAACAAAAATCTATAGAGCTTAAAATTTCTACCAGGCCTGTGTCACGATGGTATTACAAATGATTATAAGCGACTACAGTTCCATTTATAAAATTTGCTTAAGTAGTTGAAAAATTAACAACTTTTGATATTTTTTAGTGCGACTTTTGCATACACAACTTGTCATGTCTCGTAAAACAAAATAATCGTCATTTGAATAAGTCTTATGGCGATGAATTTCACCAAGAAAAAATTATTACAAAATTTTATATTAATCTTCCGATAAATAGGGTATTGTACTAAACGTAATCAAAGAACAGTCACAGAATATAAAATTAGATGAAGCAATAAAAGTAAATGAAAGCAGGTTGGAGAGACTGAAATCAATTAGCCGTACTAATACACGAAAAGAAAGGAAATCATAATGGAGCATTTAGCCTCAGTTGATGACTCGGTGGAATATGAAGTCTGTTAAATTATGAATGCTCCTCTGCAATAATTTTTGTCATAAATTTAATAATTAACTATCAGTTAATTTGATTGTATTCCGAGCGACCAACGTGTGCTATTGCTGCAAGATCTGGTGAAATGATAAGTCATAGAAGGATAGATATCTATAAATTTCGCTTAAAGAATCAAAGAAGTATGTAAGTGATTGTTGCATAGTCGATAAATGATACACAGCTTACTTGATAGCAGACTCAGTATAAAATGTTGTCAACACACTTGCGAATTATCAGAAATCTAACATGCCAACTAAAATTAATCAGATTTATTAGTAAATCATTTTCCAGATTATCTCATCTAGTATTTAAACTGCACAGTAGCAAATTCTATATTGTATCATTACATTACCTCCGCATATGCATGCAGTCGATATTTAGAATAAAATATTTATCAATAAAGATGATGTTTCTTTAATTAGATAGGATGCATATGTGGAGGTAATGCACAAGATCAACGTCGATCTCAACGACATGGTTATTTTGGGAAGTTAGTATCAACTATCTTTGTTAAAGTCGAGAAATCAGCTCAGAATTATCAAGCCATCTACCTATAATATATTTTTATGCTACTGGATCCATATAAATTGCTAAATTGCGTCAATAAATAACAATAATACTTATTGCTGAATTGCCTTCTCTCCTGAGTTTTCTATCTTCTAATTCATTTTATGGCCCAGGAAAGTCGTGAACCATTGCGATAGCTGATCAAGCCACCTCTAATCCACTTCTGGGAAAATCAGTTAATTACTACATACCTTTGACCAATATAATGATTGAAATTCAAAAGACCTTTTTCTGTTATTCCTATAATGCTATCTATTTCGAAGTTGGATGTAATGCCATTGAGCGTGCATTTAAGATATAATTTTTAAAATTCTGATTATCAAATTTTAGTTTTATTTGCCCTTAAGTTTGATCACAGGTTCTTTAAAAAGCTAGTTAATGATTCATGTACTGGATGTTCGCAATTTGAATTAACTTCCACTCCTCTATAACCTTCTATTTACAAATTTGAAAAAAAATAATAGAATAACATAAAAAATTATAAAATCTCTCAGTTTTTAAAGTAACTTTCTACATTCTTAAACTTTACATTGAAAAAAATTATTATCATTCAGTAGAGTAATCTTATAATTTTTTTTGTATATAATTGTGATAAAATTTAATAAAAGTTTTTTAAGTGTTTTCCAAATCTGCTTATAATTTTAATTTATACCTTTCTGTATTTCAGCACCCCACGTTGTCAACGAACAAGGTAAGATAAATAATACATGCATTCAAACATATGTTTTCCTAGTTATAGTTATGATTCTTTATGTAATAATCGGTTAAATATATTGCACTCGGCTACATTGCTTGATTTTTTTTAATGGGGGTGTTCAATATTTATTAATATTATTAAACTATAGATGTTTATTAAATTTAATTTCCTCCCTCCCCAATTTCATATGGTCCACGAATGTTAGACGTATTTATCATTGTCAATCAATTTGCATATTTCATATATATCAAAGATACAACGGATAATGACACAGCTCAAACAATTACGAAAACAACAGAAAATTAAACTAAATCGAATATATTTCTGCACAAGAAGAATGACAAAGAAAAAAGGAAATTCAGAAGTTGTTGTCTGAAGCTCATTAGATTCACATTTTTACTGTGTTTGATAGAGAAAATACAAACAATTTTTATTGTGGTGATAACCTGCTTTGGATTTTAAGCTTTCGCTTGAAAACTCATGCTTTGGATCAAAATATAATGATTCTGTAAAGCATACATTTTTTTATTAAAAAATTAAATCATTATTAAAATATGTAAACTATATAATACCAACTTTTCAGTTATAATTTCAATAAAATGGTTTATTGTCTTAAAGTATGTAATTATAGGTAGTTCACTGAAATGCGTCATTTTTACGTCTAAGGGAGTATAAAATGCAAGGAACATGAAACATTATAAAATTCTTAGGTTATTTATAGGATATCAAATTCATTTGAAAACTAATGATTTGAAAGCGGAAATATATTGTGCAATTATGTATTCAACTCTAAGTAAAAATAAAAATGGGAAAGACTACCTTATGTACAGACTTACTTAAACACAAATCGAAATTACAGGATGTTTCTTTCTAGATACTTCGTAATGTGCTTCACAAGAAAGTCCGTGTGCTATTTTAAATAATATAAATGGACTAAGCAAAATTAAATTTGTAGTCATGAAAATTTTGTGCAATTTTAACTATTGAATTCATTAATAACTTATATTTTAATTAATATAATATACTAAATCTATTAATTTTTTATTCATTCATCGTCAAATAATAGTTTATCAAAATATTTATTGACAATAGCATTAATGGTGTCACCTAAATGCTATCATAACACTCTAAATTAATATTTGTCTTGCTACGTATTTCCCTACGTAATACAAGTCATTAAACTTCAATAAATTATATTTTTCGCGGTTCTGTCGTTAGGTTTCTCCTACCCTTGTCAGTATACGTATTTCAAGATTCTAATTTTGATACGTATTAATTTGTAGCCATGCTATATTAGTTCTGAATATATCTTAAGTTTATCTGTAAAAGATATTACTCTAAACATTAAGAAATAGTCTACAAAATTTCTTAATCTACAACATATGCATAAATATATCAATAATATTTTCTGATTCCACTAATAAATCACTAAAAATAAAACCACATTATTATTTGTATTTTGAATTTTTTTAATGTTATATTAAGTTATTTAAGAAAAGGATCTGAGTTTTTAATTAGAATTAATATCATATATAAAATGTATTAAACATTCATTGACAAGTTTAAATGATTTATTGAATCCTACTTTTATTTTAAAATAACATCGATTCACATTGCATAGACAAATACTCTAAGAAACACGTGTATTTATTAAAGACAATAAAATAAATTATTGGTAAAATATAATTAATATATTTTTAGATCGATGTCCGAAGTTTGACCCGCCAACAAGGGGAAGAAAATTGTGCAGCATGCATAACGTTAAATGGTAAGATTATTCGATCAGTTTAGATATATAGATGTATACTACATGTATAAATATATATGATCATAATTATCAAATCATTCTAAAAATTCAGTGTATGTCAAAACATATTAAAATCGAGATAATTTGAGTTTCAGAATTATAATACATGTTTTATTATGATTTCCCTCTTACATATCTCTTAATGCATATGTATATATGCATATATATCTATTTATCCCCTCCTAACAATGGTATTTAGTAAAATAAGATTCATTTGTTTTTATAATGCTAAATGTATTTGGTTCAATTATTTTCAAAATTTAATGTATTTATTACGCTTCTAACATCGGATTAAATTTCAAAAAAGGTGCACACTAATAAATTGAATCAAAAATTGAAATTATAGCACTAATACCATTAAAAACGATTCATGCGATACAATATCTGAGTACTCCACATATTTAGAAAAAAAAATTTCTTCGTGATATCAAATTCAGTTAAAAATTAGCCTAAAAGTATTGATTTGAAAGAGAAAATATATAGTGTAATTATATATTCAACCCAAAATTCAATTCAGAAAGTGTGGAAATATATGTATATTATCTTCACATAACCAATACGGTTTTTATTTATTTATGAATTTAAAATGATTATAATACCTACAATTATCGATAAGATAAAAAAAAACTTTATATACTTTTCAGATTGCAATCATGTTTTTATAAATATTACCCTAAACTTAAAGATAAGTGTTATCTTCTACAATATATGCTAATTAGGATCTAAATGGAGGACTGAAATTATTCATTATGGGAAACAATTTTGCAAGAGCAAGCTGAAATAAATGTACAATTAAATTAAGTACATGCATTAATTATTATTAATTATGATTATAAATTATTTAATGTCCAAAGTTAGATTACACAGAAATGAGTTTTTATAAAATTTTAATCAATAGTCATCTGACTATATAAAGTGATCAAATATTAAAAATAATTTAATGTGCTAGTAAACCACAAGAAAGTATAAACAAACTATACGTGAAATAAATTAACCATCAATATTTCTGAAATATCTTTCAGAAAACATTGATTGATAGATAAAATTATAAATTTTTTACAATGTCTTATATAGTTTAATCAAATGAAAGAATCACTTCAACATTTAGCAAAGATATGTATCTATAAAAAGACAAGTAATTGGACTAACGAAAAGATACAAAGAAAGTTTTTAAAAACTTCGCAATAATGTTCACCATAACCTAAGTAGCGGTGTCCTACCATGTCTGGTACGAACCACTCTTCAAAACGAAATGTCCCGGATTTGTTCCCAGCCATTATTGAGCATTCTGCCCTCTATACACGCACACCTGTCGAAGTGTGTGCTTGGGAGTTTTCTATGTTTTCACCTTTGCGACACTGTGCCCCACTACCCATGAAAAGTCCCCCTGAAATACAATTTACGAGGTGGATGCAAAAATGCCTTACAACAGCCTTTATACAGTCCATCATGTGTTGTCAAATGATTCGCAAGTCTAAATTCATTAAAAGTCCAATCTTTTAGCTAAAGATTCATATGAAACAATCATTTGGGTACTCAGAAAAGATATTGATACTTTCCAACAACGTATCTGTAAGATGTTGAATTGGCGGAATTATATAAACAAAACTCTTCTGGATGATGTACAAATTCTTAAACTAGTTAAAAATGCTATTTTTTTAGTTTCTAATATTCAAAGAAGTTTACGACATGGCCTGTTTCTTTTGAATAGAGAATTTTTTAATAACCTAAAACAGAAAGAAAAAGAATTGGTTCAAATTATTTGTAAAACTTTTAGAAAATTGAATGCTAATATAAGAAAAGAAAAACAAATATTCCACGTAGCTTTTTGAGAAATTTTCACACCGCATGAGTAATTTTAACCAGAAAAAGAAAAGCAATTCCATCAGAATATTAAATTATTAGAAAACTAACTAAGCATGTAGAACATTCATTTCATGACATAGTCTTGCTGGAAGCCATAGCTCTGAGCTTATAGTTAAAAATTTAAAAAATCTAAAGTAGCGTTTTCCCCTGAATTAATTGAATCAACTCATTAATTTTCGTTTCATTGAATTGATGTAATATAGTAATTTTTTAGAACCTCATCATTATTTTACTATTTCTATTGGTTGATTTTGGTTTTCTAAAATTTACATTCCTCAATTCTTTTGCACAAATATTCTTTTATACTTCATACGATATAGAGTACTTTATTTAAATTTCATTATTTCAACAAATTTATTTGTTTATTAATTACTCTTTATATTTTAACTTCTTATCTAGATTTCATAGATTTACATTTGAAATAATTACAATTCGAGTAGATAACTGCATACGTGTTTTTTAATATCGAAATTTATTAAAAACTTTATCTCGAAGGCTAAAGTAAATAAAAAACAATGCTAAACTCGGAATCACACTCATGAAATTATTCGAGAATATTTTGAATAATAATTTAGTATTGAGCAGAACAATGTATTCGATATGTGGCTTATACAAATGTTCGATTAGTTAAATCGAGACAGAACATAAAATATATAGAATCAAACTTAATATATTAAGAAAAATGAAATTATAAGTGATGAAATTAATTACAGATGAAAATAAGCAAGCTAATAATATTTTATTTATCACTAACACTAACACACAATATTTTATTTTTCACATTTTAAAGAATAAATTATTCTGGTATTCAAAAACAAAAGCATTGTAACAGTTCACACATGTACATGTCTGTCTTATTTATGACATCTTCATGTTTATAGTTTTTATTTAAAGATATAACAATGACTATTGTGTAAGTGTGTAAAACTTTTCAAATCGAAAAAATAACATTGCAGTTGAAAATATATACTCAAAAATATCCCTAATTTCTTCAAAAGATATTAGGGCAAATGTAATATGTCCATTCAATTTAAAGCATTAAATTAATAGCAAAATAAATATTAATTTTTCTATCGAAATAATTTGCAATTAGTTTGCACACTTTTAATTTTTTCATATAGATCTTATAAAAATATAAATTAGGTTTCTAAATTTTTTCTAGGACTGGACTTTTGAAATTATTTATTATTTTCCATATATTATGATCTAAAAAAGAAAAAACTTTAAAATACCACAAATGAGGATTTTGCAATGTAATACAAACATTTGATATTTAGTTTTTGTTACATTTTGTAATACTCATAGATAAATCATTTGCGTTAAATCAAAATAATTTCCTTATTTAAAATATCTGTATAAAAGTATATAATCGGAATTTTTTTTTTTTTAACGTTTCATGTAATAAGTAAGTGAAACATTTTGTAGGACTTGTACTCTGTCTTGTCAAAATGGTTACCAGTTTCCCGATGGAAGTACTGAACAGAAAGTTAGTTGTAATGTTAATCTTGGAATTTGGTCTCCTACAAGGATATTTGAATATTGCACTAGTAAGTAAGATAAAATTGCACAGTTATTACTTATATGAAACCGTCTTTATATAGATTTTATGGAATATCCAACTACAATGTGAATATATAGTGTAGTTTCAAGAACTATCTTCTAATTTTAGTTAAACATTTTTTAAGTTCATATCATAAAACATCATACCTTCGTAAAATTTATTGCAGTAACATTTATTGCAATAACATTTTTCTATAAGATTCAAGTCTTGGAATAACAATGTTTATATTTCAATATCGATATTAATCTGAATGAATTATTTATCTGAATGAATTATATTGTTTGATTGTCCTTTTAAATACAATATAAAATATCATCCGATATGTCATTTTTATGAAGTGAAAATTCTTATTGTAACTATTGATGAAAAGCAGTAGAGTTTTGTCAGCTATTTAAAAGTACAAATCTGGTTTTGCTACTAAAGCAAACAATCATTCTATTATCGTTCATCCCTTTTATTTCCAAAAAAAAATATCTTCAGAATTTTTCAAATTTTATGAAAAACATAAATCTTTTATGATTATCTATTATTTTTTCTATCAGAAGAAATCCCTGTTACATATTCATCACTTTATGATATGTGTTTCCATTTTTTAACTAATGACATATTTATTTTCAATTCATTTTAAATAACGTTTTTCCCTTTTTTTTTTCTTTCTTTAAAAAAACCATGTTTTTGAATTTTATAATTTTTGCTACTTTTATAAAGATAAATAATCAAGAGAGAAGCACTGCTTTATACACTTTTGATACATTAATTTTTAGAACAAACTTCGCTTATCTAAATTTAAAAAAATTTTTGTCAGTCAAACTTTTTTCTATTCTCATAATTTTTCTACAATTCTCAGAGAAGAGCAGATTTTACTAATTTTTAAGTGATGAAAAATTTCCTCTTTAATTTCCCTTTATATTTGGTTGCTTTTATTTTTTTAAAGTTTTATAGCCAAAGTTTCTTGGTATACCTACGAAGAAAATAAATAATTAATATTTCTTGTCTTCATACTTATAACTAAAATACTGATGCTAAAGTTTTACATGTTTCTTTGGATATAATTGAAAAAATGATAAAAATTTTGAAATTTTCATTAAAAACTATTTAAATTTAGCTATTTGTCTACATTTTATCATTAGCAAAATAATTATTCTTGTTAAATTAAAGTCTAATTTATTAAATGTTCAAAACATATCAAATTTCTTGATTTTCATTTTTATACAAATTTTTAAATAGAAAATTTAACTGAAAAATCTTGAATGTTCCCTATTTATTTTAAATAGTGTAATAATTCGCTTAGTTATAGGTTAACTTTTACATCTAGATAAAAGATTTATTTGGTAAATATATTTTGATTTTCTCCATTATATATCGATTTTAATGTATATCATTTTAATCAAATTTCAAATAATGCATATGATGCATTGTAAACTAATATAGTTATACATCTCTGTTTATTCAATAATGTAACCATTAAATAATGTATTTTATATTCATAGGAGTTACAAGAGAAGAAAAGGTTAATGCATTCATGCAAGAAAGTAAGGGATGAAGAAATTTTGATATACGTTTCTAATTTTTTCCACTTAATAGAAGATAATTTTATTTTATTGAAAAGTAATTTTTTTTTTTTTTTTTACATGATTTTGAGTTTTAATGGTTGTTTGGAGTTTTTAACAATTTTACTGTCCATGATTAAATATATTCTGTTTTAACTTCTTTTTAAAATAATCTTTTATAATAATTTATTTAAATTTACGGAATAAACGAGGTTGGAGTAAATTTATATTTCTAATGCACAAACATAATCCAAGAAGATATGTAAGAACTTTGGTAAAGATTATAGAGCAATAAAAGTTTTCCGTAGTATTATAAACAGAAATATCCTTGTAGTTCAACAAAGAAAAACTATAAATATTTTATGAAGCATATTTATATATTCCTTACAAGCACTTAATGCATATTTCGCGATTCAGAATAATAGTTTGCATGATTCAAATTTGATCACTTGGGAAGCTCTAAGCATTTCACCACAAACCAAACATTATTAATATAAATTAGAGTAAATGCAACTGCGTTTCTTTGCTTACTGTTCCTATTCATTTATCTAAATTTCGGACTATTCAAATTTTAAATAGCAAAATGATACAGGATAAGAAATTAAAACAGGAAATAATTTGTATATTGTTTCATGGAGAAGATGAAGGGGTATATATATATATATATATATA
>JAPDSC010024864.1:234533-251737 GCA_026290005.1 Latrodectus geometricus
TTCTTGCTGCACAAATTGGTAATACTTAAAAAGTTATTCAAATAGTTCACTAATGATTTTGAATTTTTTGAATTTTCTGAGATCCATGTTTTTCATAAGATATATTGCTAATATTGTTTTATTATTGCGCGTTTAATATTCTTGAACGAAATCACTTATTTTGTATGCTTTAAATAAAAATCATGATGTTAGTAATATGTAATCAACTCTGAAAAATCTGCTCGGAAATTCATTTTTACACTTATGATTTAAACTAAAATTCTATTATTTTTCCATTTACTCAGTTATTTTGCTCATGTTTTGATAGGAATATTTTATTACTATGACTAAGATCACGAAAAAATGCTCATCTTGAATTTTAAAAAAAATGTCTTGTTTATGAACTTCAATTCTTAAACATCTGCAGTATAAACAAATTTCTAAGCATTATTGAATAATAATTACAGGAACTCTTTCTTCCAGGTCCAAAAAGAAATCATACGAGTCAGAGAGAAAGTAAAATGATTTTTATACATTCTTTTGAATATTCTACACTCGAAATGTATTTTATTAAAACCATATAACTACAGAAGTTTTATTTCCGATTTTCAGGAGAAGATTACACCAGTTCAAATTTAAGTAAGTATTGTCTGTTTATAAAACAAATTTAAAAGCCTTTGAGTTAGTGTTTTTCAGTATTCTTATATTCTCAATTTCCATCAGAAAAAATAATTATTTTTAATAAAAAATAATTATTATAATATAATTAAAAATATTCATTAACCTTATATAATACTAATTATATAACCATTATTAACCATTGTATAATTTCATTCAATTATTATAACATCATAAGAAATATTCATTAACCTATAAAATATTATCAGAATGAAAGTTAATATTCATCAGTCTATATAATATTTTCAAATATAAATTTATTCTACTTTATTTTATTTAATAATATAAGCATTATATGTTTCTATTTAAGAAAGTCAATATACAAAACTCGTGTACAACAAAAAGTACCAAGAGGATGACAAACGTTAATACATTCGACAAAAAAAGAAAAAAAAATTAAAACGACTGCAAAATAATTAAAGTTTAAATAACAAATTAAATTTCTGTAAAATAGGATACATTTTAATGCTCCTAAAAAATAAGAGAAAACCAGAAGCCTAACAATTGGGAGAGATACTTTAATTCGGCTTTAAAAACTGCTCTGGGACGTGTAATAAGATGGGATGTGTAATTAATGTTACGTAAAATATGCAGTTATTACGAGTTTAAAAGAATAAGTTTTATTTAAAAATTTAATCATAACTGTACCATTTAACTGTGATTTCTATATGATCCGTAAACCCATAGAATTCCAATAACAACAATATAAGGGATCTGCATAACCAAAATACGTCTTTATGCTTAATAAACAGACCACAAATTTATATCAAATGAATAACTGCAAAGATTTTAAAATTATTTTTTACATACATTTCACAAAAGTGGGAAAAAAAGAGTTTTATCGAAAAAAATATAATTGTAATAACCATATGAAATTATGAAACACTATCCGGTTTGTTTTTTAAATTCGAATTAATAATTTAATTCTTATGATACAAGGGAAGAGTAAATTATGAAAGTAAATATAAGATATGTAAAAAACAATTGCATTTGAGTGACCAAGCGATATTTAAAAGAGGTCTGATGGCAAACTCTCATAATACAAAGAGTGACTTGATATATTGAGCAATGTGATGATCATAAAAAGTCATAGTTGGTATTACTGGCAAGCGGGAGGGCCGCGGTGGCCAGGTTGGTTAGGGCGTCGTTCTCGTTACCAAAAGGTGGTGAGTTCGAATCCCGGCTTAGCCGAAGATCCGTCGTGTTCACTAATGGCGACTGGGGCACGTTAAATCCGTCGGGTCGCAATGTCCTCCATGTTCCTATAACAAATTAATACCTCTGGGGGTAGTTGGAGCCAGGCTTTGGAGCTTCACTGGTTTCAATCCTAAATTGGAAGTTTCAGGTGGTGCTGCCATCTATGAGCCAAAACTCGTACTTCCACCTTCGAATGAGGGTTCTCTATTAAAAAAACGGAAGACACTCCCTCTGACTTCATTCGCCTAGTCTCTGTGACGGGCGGGCTTGACGTCGCAAAGTGTCATTAGCAACAACAACTGGCAAGTGGAACATACACGCATTTGCTTGTTACCAAATTGTTGGTTCTCCCCATCTTCTTCACTAAATCAAAAATATATTATATCAATCAAATCTTGTGGGCTTTTTTGTGTACCTCCATAACCGAAGTTGATAGTTTTTAAATAATTTTTGTAAAACAAACTGATTCAATTTCAATAGACAACAACTTGTATAGATAAATTGGATCATCAAAGTCCAGTTCGTATACGTTTGTACGTATATAGAAATGGGACTTTTGTTTTAACGCCATCAATTAGCTCTAAGCTATATTCTTTTTACAGCCACCAGCTTTAATAAGTCTTGTTCTATTATTATTTTTAAGTCATTCATAAACTTTACTTTTAAAGAAAACAATTTTAATTTAGATTACAAGTGTATATATATTGTGGATTTTCCTTATAAAGTTTTAACTAATTGTAGTTTGTTTTAAAGGGTTGTACGTCCTTGTAATCCATCCGAATTATTGTCACTTCTTATATCCATTTATTTCTCGATGATATTTCAAAATCATCTCATTTGTCGTAGGTGATATTAGCTACTATTTATAGTGTTCATTAAATCTTTATGAATGAATGTTGAACTCATAATCAAATAATAAACATTATCAAGCAGGAAAAAAGTAGCTATATGCAATACTAGAAGTTTTAAATCCATTGTTTATTTGTGTAAATATCTCCATTTCTAAATCCTATTCTATTCAATATAAAATATGTGTCTTCTTTCATGCATTAAGAAATAAAAAATTATTTTTATATATATTCTAGGTAGACCTCGAAGTGATACACAACCAAGTAAGTGAATTATTTTTTATAAATTTTCTAATCTTGATATAATAAATTTATAACTTTAATTAATCATTCTTGATAAGATTAACTTTAAAAATTAAGGGTAAATTTTGAAAATATAATCTTTTGCACTTTTTTGAAGAACAAAACCACAGTAAAAAATAAATTATTTAATACATTTAGTGTGCAAAAAACTTGATCACGAAGATAACATTTTAAGTTATATGATTTTTGAGTCGAGAATCATCCACGAAGAGTAATGCCAACAGCTCATGCAAAATTTTGTACATGCGCGTGCAATACTGAAATATGATTTGGAGCATAAAAACGAAACATCATTTGCATCATACGTGTATAGGATGACAATATATATCATGAGACAATGTATTTAAGCAACAGAATAACCGTATTCTAAATAAATAAAATCCCAAATTTCCTTTGTACGTGAAATTTCGTCCCAAATGAAGTATGGACTTAAATGAAGCATCATTTTTAATCATTAGGTTGCAAAATGAAAAAAAACGTCCCTAACACATTGAACATTAAAATGAATTGATATAATGATACTGAACATACACTCTCGAAATGTGTAAAAACTAAAAAAATTTTAAAAATTAAAAGTGAAAAACATACAAAATTTAATAAACTTCAATATGAAAATTAAGTGTCGAAATGCAAAAAAGTTGATTGACTATCAAATTTGTTGCACTGGCACTCGTGTTATGTTTAAAAAATGCCAAAGAAAGTATGCAAAGAATTGAGGTATTTTTTGAGTCAATGAATTTGTTTAATAATTATAATTGGTCAATATAATATAATATATAATATGTATTAATATATATAATATTCATACAGAAGCTGTTTAAATTTGATTACATAAATAATTCATGCATTCCTTATTATTTAAAAATAGAAATCATTATAATTGAATTCATATTAATTTTCTTATCCACACAGGAGTCCTGTGCAAATCGCCATCTGCCCCTGCTCATGGAACAATAAGATGCCATCAAAATCCGTCAGTTTTGTGAGTACTATCTTCAGACTGCTGCTTAAAATTTGGAAATTAATTTAATGACTGTGTGTAGGAAAGAGTTATAAAAGAAATAACTCTTAATATTTATCTCACAGTCATAATATACTTTTGTTATTCTTAAATGTGTATCCTATGAAGTTATTCCAGGCTAATTTCTGATTCTTAATAACTTATATGATTCTTAATTTCTTAGTACATTTAATACATTGAGCAACATAATCTAAGCGTAACCATGGATATTGCTTGAATCAACGTGAAAGAAATTCTTTATAGATTATTACTTTATTTGCAAAGAAATATTTCATGGCTAATTTAAGTGTGACAAAAGGATTTTTCAAAGGAAAGAGAAAACCTTGAAATAAAGACAGCTTATCAATAATGTGTTGATAAGCTGCCGTTATGTTTAAATTAAAAATAAAGATAGATTTTATGAGTAAAAGAGATATTTAAAAAGTTACTTTTTAGAAGATTTAAAAAATTAAATATGGAGCTCCAATATTTTTTGATGTTTATTTTACAATGTAAAAAGAATGTCGAAGAAGTTATTTTTGGATAAAATATAATACAATGCACATTTGATTTAAAACTTGTAAAAAGTATGAAACTATTTTTACGAAACAATAAATTTTTTTAATGTTTTTCAAAGCTGTACTGTGAGTGTATAATACTTCCTTTCCTTTAATATAGGCAGTGTTCAGCGTCATGTAATCCAGGTTATTCCTTCGATCATGGCTTCCGTGAGCTATCTTTAATGTGTGTTAAACTCAGCGGAGAATGGAATCCCGATGATCAGTTTCCAGACTGCAAACGTAAGTATAAATATGAAAAGAAAATACATATCTTTAAGATAAAATTTTATGATATAAGCACGCTGTTATGAATTTTTGGATTATTTAATCCTGTGGTAGTTATAAAAATTTCAAGTAATGTAGGAGTGATTTCACTTTACTTCAAGCAGTACAGCAATCCATTACGTTAAAGAAACGTTATGGAAAAAGAACGTAAATGAAAGCTTAGATTTGAGAAGGAAGAAGTTAAACAAAAGAAGCTCATGTTAGGTTGTGCAAATTATACGTGATCAATTTTCTGTGGGCTAAAAATATTTTTTAAATAAAGTTGATCATTTGGATTTGGACTTATGTTATTGCATGATTTTAGAGATACTAGATAACTGTTGTATACAATATACTTAACAAAGTTAATTTACTCCTTTATTCTTCCCCACCAACAAATTAATTAACAGAAATACCAAGAATAAACTCAAGCTGATCAAACTGAAACCAAAATGCAACATTTATCTGTAAGTCACTTGATCAATATATCTAGCTATTTATATTTTCATGCATGCACTTCACTCAGTCTAATCTGAAAAATATTTTAACCAAATCGACTATCCTTTTGTTATTTCTTATGTTCAATACATAGGAAACTCCAAAAGATACGCTAGCTTTGACAAGAAAAGTTGAATTCTTTTCCAGAAAAGAAAGCACATAATAAAATCATTATCAATATTCATTCACAATTATGTGATAAAAGTAGAAGAATGACATAATAATGATTTTGAAAATTTAGCTCACAAAAATGCGTACCTTAAGGAAACATTTTTGAAACCAATCTGAGATTGTAGTACTAGTATCTTATAGTGGAAATTATAGATATAGGTAAAACTAATTATCTGATCAAATGCTACTCCCAAGTAATTTTTCTTGTGTGTTTATAATTCATAACAATTCTGAATAAAGTGATATATATATATATATATATATATATATATATATATATATATATATATAACGAAATTGGAAATTGCAATCAAATTATGTAATTTATTAATATTTTTTAAACGAAAAAAATTTATGAATTTAAATTACCAAAAATATGATGTTTAAAATATAGCTATTTCATGTCAAAAACATTTCCATGTACTAGTATCAGATATATCGAAATATTTCAAAAAATGTTTTCAAGAAAGGGTAAAACTCTATTTTGAATAAAATATTTAAAAAAAGTTTTAATTTGTTCGTATGCAAGTATTAGGACACTGAAAATTTCCATATGTTGGCAGAGTTATATTCTGTTAATATGGTCACTAATTTAAGACATAAATTAAGGGATATATTTAAAGTGAATTTGATGAAAGTTACATTAATAAAAACACATTTCATTCTTACAAATATTTTTTGGGTGTTCGAGTTAATAATTAATTTTAAAATGAATAACTTTTAATGATTTGGAACTCGAAATGTGAAAGATTGTGTTTAAAAATTGTTGCAATGACTCCATTTTCCAAACACACCCATTTTTCAGATTTTAAGAAAATTGAGGATCTGCAGGCTTTCGTGTAACATTTCTCCTGAATCAACGAAGTTTAAGAAATGAATTAAACAATTATTTTAATATTTCAGGCGCCTGTGAATGCCTGAATGGAGGTAAATGTTCTGCCAGTTCTTGTGTCTGCCCTTCTGGATTCCGGGGAAATCGATGTCAATATCGTAAGTTCGTTTCTAGTAAAACAAAAGTGCATTTTACTTTCAAAAATAGCATGATTCTTTTATTATGAAAAAAAATGGTTTATTTTCATTTGTATAAAATTTCTTATACTTTGTGTTTGAGTTAATTCCCCCGAAAAGAATTTCTTAATTATTAAAACTTTATTTATTGGCAGAAACAATTTTTAAATTTCTTATATTTAGTCGAAATAGCATAAGCTGAAAATATTTTGGATAAAGTTAAATAGTAAATATAAATCGTGGCAGAATATTTCCACAATTATATTAGAATTTTTAATTTAAATTATATTTTAGATGAAGAGTAAAATAAAAGAAAAAAAATAAGAATTAATGAGAATCATATTTTAAATTAAAAATACTTTAAATAAAATTATTTATCTGTATTTATTGAAGTTAAAAGTATTAAATCCAATTGCATACATTATCTCAAGGACCACAGCACCATTTCACAAACAAATAATTTTATATTATTATATACTTATTTTGTTTGTCCCCCAAAAAGTATTCCGGAATTAAATTAAAAAGGCTGTATGAATGGAATGAAATTTTTATCAGAATGTTGGTCTCTGACTAAATAAGAATTAAAATTAAATTTTTTTTTCCGATTTTTGATAACTTTTTTTGTAATTAATTTTAAACATAATTGCTGTAAAGTTGCTTATGCTACGATTTTATTACATTCCTCTCCAGAACTCTTTTCTAAACATGACACTTTTTCTATAGCTGTCTCTCTGTGCGCTCCCAAAAACCATTTGGAATCAGTGATGTACTCGTGTCAAAAGAGGCGGGAAGAATCTTCATGTCATGTGTCGTGTCCAAGAGGAAAGACACTTCTACCAAGCCAGTACAGAGAATATAAATGTCTGTCTAATGGAACATGGGTTCCAAATGTAAAGCCATTGTGCCTACCAGATCATTCAGGTTCAAAATATTTTATTTATATTAATTTTGCTCTCAAAATTTTGACTTCCTATCTCATTGCAGAGTATAATAAAAGAGAGTTAACATATTATTCTTGGGTTCATCGATTTCTCTGAAATATATTAAGGTATTACATTTCATTTTAATATTTTATCGCCGAATTCAGCATTCTGTTAAAGGATAAATAGAATATTATTTTTTCAAGAATCAGAAATTATGTTACTAAAAGCAAACTAAATGAATGAGACTATGACCGTCTTAAACGAGTCGGATGAATTGACTCTGGTTTGTTCTTAATTTCTGGATTCCTTGTATTTAGTGTATTTTCAACGATGTAACTAATCAAGTGATTAATGTCATTACTTGAATTTTTGGCCAATGAAAATTTATTTGCAGTTTTGATTCCAACAATTACAGTGTTTTATTTATACTTTCATCCATATGGTTGAAATTAAATCAAATTTTTATAATCCAATTTTTGGTGTTGAGAAATTCACACTTGATTGCGGTACTGTATCTCCCCTTTTCTTAAACATACTTTTGATGAACGAAACGAATACGCTGGATTCTAGAAATACTAATTGGAATTTATTTTCAATGTTCGTCGAACATAATCCACACTTCTTGACTATTCATTCCTCATATTCAAGAAAGAAAGAAAGATATTGAACAGTAAAGAAGGTATCACATTTATACAAGGAAATGTGATATTAGTGACAGCCACAGACATTTAAAACATGGACTGATAATCTACCAATCAAACATTGAAATTCCTTCATTGGCAATCGCTGAATCACATCACGTTACATAAATCCAAGTTCCTCTTAATAGTTGTATGATATCCAGTTCTTTAAGTATTGTCATGCTATAATATAGTTGCGATAGAAGACAAATTTAAACTTTTACTGAGAAAAAAACCCCAAAAATAATAAATTTAATGTAAATTAGTCTTGAAAATTCTTATATTTAAATTTTTTAGTTTTCTTTTTACATTTTATTGATTTAATCAAATTGTTTAGAAAGTACATATTCAATTAATAGGTCAATAGAATCATGTGACACAATATTTAAATTACGAAATATACTTATATTGGTCTAGTCCATTATAATTCTATCTAGAGTATGTTTCATTAAATCCCTTTTAATAACAATTAAATGCTTTATTTATTTGTCCAATGATTTTGATTTAAAAATTATTATATTCAAAGAATATGGAATGTTTCTGTTGTAAAATATAATTTATTGACATTGATCACTATATTATTGATTATTTTTAATATAGCCATTGTTTTCAATTTTAGAAAATATTATATATAATTAGAGATAAGAATATTTCAATTTTAGAATACATTAATTAATTGACATGGATTTTCTGTAATATCAATGTTCTGATTTTTATTTATTAATTTTCCAGATAATTCAATTCGCCCTCAGCACAGCAATAGACAATATCCTTCTAGTGGTCGGGAAATAAATAAAAATCCGTAAGTTACTTTGTGATATGTAAATTTATTAATTATTTTCATTTTCATGATGCGTTTATTTATTTATTAAAAAATTAATTTGTTCCTTTTAATCTCTTATTATAAAATATACGCCACATTATTTTCCTATTATACAGACAAATAACGTTTATCACTTCAGTTACATATAAAGTGATCTAACTATAATGATAAAAAAGATATTGTCATGGTTAATTAGTTACTTAAATTTCATTAATTTATATATTTTTCTCGTAAAAGTGAAATGTGCTGGAATGAATCAGATTTGGCACAAGTTACTGAAAGAAAATTCATACGGCAGAAGCCATAAAATGTAATTAAGTACAATATCAGACATCCTTTTCTAAAGCCAAGGCTTCCGTTATTCTGATTTTTTGCACCTCTACTTCTGGTAGTATAACCGTTGGTAGTATACTACCACCAGTGATTAATGAGTTATCTTTTTGGGTAGTATTGAATCGAAGAGATGCTTCTGGTTGTCTCTGCGGAAATGCATTCTATACTTCAATATGGTCTGAGATTGACCATTATTGCCTCTGGTATGCTTCTCTGATCTCTATAACAATTGCATAGATCACTCTACTATCAGCGAAAATGAAAACGTCATCATGACTGTATTCCTTTTATTAAGATTAGTAAAGAGTTCTATGTAGAGATTAGTAATGAGTCTATGAGTAAAGTAAACAATGAGGTCAAAGTAATATTCGTGTTGAATCGGTCCTTATTTGATTTTGTTATTTTCTTGTAAATACTTTCAAATAAATCTCATTCCCAAAGATTGACGAGTGAATTTTTATGTAAAGATTATTGGCTTACCATGGCTTAATGGTACAAAATAGTTCTTCAGTGAAAAATGTCTCAGGTTTGATATTAGAGGAAATTGTGGTATAAGACTATTTTATAAATACCTATAGAAATTTATTTTCTTATGCTTTCACATTACAGGCCCAGAGCCTCTCAGAGGGATAATGACAGAAAGAGAGTGGAAAGAAACGAACTCATCTCCCATCGCCAAAGTTTTGTAAGAAACAAAGTGTGATCATGCAAACACACGGAACATTTGTCATCCACAATGCAATGGTATAATGAATGTAAATTTAGAAGAAATTAACAATTATTCAAAAACTGATATAAGTCAATGTGTTAACATATACTTTTATAATGTCTATTAAATTATTGATTTCCATTATATATACAAATCTTTTTAATGCATTACTTAATTCAGTAAATCTATTTGCAAATTAAAAATAATTATTCTTCATATCAATACAAAACAAATTAAAAATTCCCCATGGTTCTTTCTTATGCATAAAATTTAATTATCATTAAACAAATAATTGCCTTGGCATATATATGTGTACGCCTAATTAAGTTAGTTAAATTTAAACATACATAAGGAATGTGAAAGGAGTGAAATTAAAATTTGCTATGGTATGCATTCATCAAACGTGCAGTCACAATGACACTCTTTTTTTATTACAATAAAACAATAAGATGGATAAAACGATTAATTATGCAAATA
Organism: Latrodectus geometricus; assembly: GCA_026290005.1. Lineage (NCBI taxonomy): Eukaryota > Metazoa > Arthropoda > Arachnida > Araneae > Theridiidae > Latrodectus > Latrodectus geometricus. The sequence goes on from JAPDSC010024864.1 coordinate 244,985, forward strand.
ATTAAAAAATATGCAGTGTAATCGCTGTAACAAAAACATGAGAATAATAAATACGATTAAAAAGAAAAGTCTTTGGTATATAAATATTTGGCATAGTGTAGCTACATCAAAATCATCATATTTTATCCAGTGTATTATTAAACTTTCAAGATAATATCTAACTCTATTCTGGTATTCGATCTATACAACACATTCATTTAGTCTTGATTACATTGAAAAGGGCTTCAATATCAGTGTAATAATGAAAGTCAGACATCTTTTAGAATAGGACATTAAAATTTTCATTGATGATTAAAAAGTGAAATAAAATTAATTTTATTTTTTAATCCTCAATGAAAATTTCTCCCCGATTAAATTTTAATTCCTTAAGTTTAATTGTTTCATATTGCAATTAGAAAAAAAAAATGCTTGAGTTTTTTTTTTTTTTTTTTTGAAACTACTTACAATTTTATGCCATTTTAAAAGTTTTGATAAAATGTTTTCAATAACTATAGATAACGGATCTAATTGACTGCCTTGATAATGAAAACTTTAATATTTTTTTCAAATATAAATATTTGTTTCATTTTATTACAATACTGATTCAATAAAGTAGTGTAAAAAATATAAGAAACGGAAATCACATTCAACGTCAGATATAATAAACACTTCAGATCAAAAATTTTCAAAATCCATAAATAAACTAAAATTACAGGCATGTTGTTAATATTAGTTGTTATATAGATTATTTTTCTAATAAAAATTTGATGATCGAAAAATCGATAGATTTACTATTGCTTGAAAATAAATACTTAGAACAATTAGTATTGAATATATTGCTTTTTGTTCAATCATAAAATGTTAAATAAAATTCTAAAGTATATTAACACTATGATGTACATAGTGATGGATATTTTTAATGTTTACTAACTTATAAAAATATGCCGGACATATATATAATTCCAAAAAGATGTTCAAAAAGAAAATGTAACAAAGTAAATTTGCAGTATTAAGAGTTCTGATTTCTTAAAAATGTAATTGTGTATATAATTTCGTCTAAATTACAAAATCCTATCAGAATAGCAATAACGAGCGAAAAATAACACGGCTATATCATACAAGTCGGTACGGGTGCCAAATCTATAGATTACTGTGGCAGGATTGATTCTTAAAATTGTTTGACGTAACCTGATGTCTGCTTGCGCAAAATTTGTTAAAGTTACAGTAACCCTTGAAGTTTTTATTGTTTTAACGGTTAAATCGCTGTCGTTCGCTACTGGCCTTACATTTATGCTTGAATCGTTTGTTTGAAGTTGCAATATAAAAATGTTTTATTTTATCGAAGTGGATAAAATTTAAACATTTGAATTTTTGTATTTGTATGAAGCTAACATTAAATATGGATGTTAATAATTTATTTTATTTTTTTTAATTTAGAGCGTGAATATTCTGACCGGGGTGTCAATGAGAGAGATTCCGTGAATGATAATGATTAGATAGAGCTTTTACTTAGTTGTTTGATTAAAATTGTAATAATTTATGTAGTTTATTATGTGTAAAATATTTGACATATATGCATTTAGATTTATCGTGAATTCCAATTCTTTTTAACTAGAAACTCTTTATAAAAATGCATTTACTTCAATAAGTAGCTTTATTGCCCGATTGTCTCCTGCGCTAGACTGCTTTTTCTAGATTTTTTTTAAAGATAGGCTCCTTTGTCAGGTTAATTAAAACCAATTTTCAGAAAATAATTTATGCTATTGCTTTAGCTTCATTGATCGGTTCTCTTTATTCTAAATTGCATTACAACAGATTTTTCAAGATGGGAGCCACTGCCAGGTTAATCTAAGTTTTCATAAAAATGCATGTTAATTTCGTTGATTAAGATTTATAGCGTAGTAAAATCCTGTTTGGTGTTGTTATATACAGTGTATTTTTAAAATGTTTATAATCTTTTAATTAATTAAAACAAAATTCAAAAAATTGATTATGTGAATTTTAAGGACTGAGTATTGATTTCTAGAATTATTTTGTTTTCCAATATGTTATCTCTGTAAAATTTGCAAAACTAGTAATTAGTTTTGTAACATTTCTGTGGTGAGTAAATGTAATGAAATATTTGAAATTCGAAATCGAAAATAGCGCCAGATTGTGATGTTCAAATTTCGAGTTTGTATGCTATCAAGATTTTAAAAGCCGAAAATTGCGAGATGTGACGTAATTTACGCTGGCTCGAAAATTAGAAATCTCGCCAAATACCGACTCATAGGATTTTACCAATAACATAAATTTTAAATCTAAATATTTGCGTTTGTTATATTGAGGTATTTAACATTTAAATTGCATAAAATATTAACATCTTTAATATATTTTAAATTATCATTTTTTACAGCAAATAACAACTTCAAAACTTAAAAATTGTCTCATTATCACAAATGCATTTTATATGTAATGTGTTTTATATTCAAGATTGTATACAAAAAAACAAACACATCAATTTTCCTTTCTTTATTATTTATAACAACAAATATTTATACATGTACATTTTTTTAAGTTAGATACTTATTGCTATAAAATATTTCAAAGATACATTACTATAAAGTAAAATTAGATTTATTTAAATACTGTTTTAAAATGGTATAAGATATTCAATTACCTACCCTGTTTGATGCACTAGTAAGAAATATAAGAAATGCAGAAAAATACTTTTTATTTGTGGTTTGAAATGAATAGATTATTCAAAAAGTTAGTGAAAAGATACAATCATTAATGGTTGTTATAATATCAAAGGCAATTTGTGATTTTTCATCTTTTCTGATTATTATCGATACTTTTTAATAAAATTCAAACACCTTTTCTAAATCTCATGCACAATATTAATTTATTAGCACTTTCACCTCAGAATATTTTGTTAATTGCTTTCTGATATAATAATGTATATATCTTATATTTCAATGTAATGTTATTAGAATTCAATAAAAATAATTTCTTAATTACTATCATTACTTTTAAAGAGAATATAATTTATTTTTTCTAAATTGCTAAAATAAGAGATGTTATTTTATAATAATTTTTGTAAATTTTCTATTCACTATAATAAACAGAAAAAATCCCTGATAATACACAATTAACATAAAACTCAACAAAAAGGAATTTAAAAGTTCTAGTAGAATGCAAGTATAATGCCTAAAATTTCATAAAAGACTAACGATTGCACTTTCTTAATATCAGAGAAAGAATTTTTTTTTTTGTTGGAGTTCTTGCATTATGCTTTAAAAATAAAGTGAATAATAGGGGGGGGGGTGTAATGTAAATCAATAATTATATTTCAGTTTAAGCAAATATGGCCAGTAAATAAATTTTTCCAGTAGTTGCTTAGGGAATAAGCACTGTACTTATAATTGAAATATAAAAGTTGAATAATACTGATGTGATATATATATATATATATATATATATATATATATATATATATATATATATAAATATACAAAATGTCTGGAAAAACAATTGTGTGAAAACTTATACTTTTTCAATTTACTCTTGAAAACACTTTTTATTTAAAAAGTATGAAAAAATAAACATATTTCTAAAACCAATTTTGGATTGAAAAGTATATTTTCATATATTATAAGTAATAGCTATTCCAAGTTTTTGCAAATACTTAATAATATTTCCTTTTCATATTCAACGCATATAATATAAAAAAAATCTACTCTTGCAAAATTGACAGAATTATGAAACGTTAAATTTATATATATAATAACTGAGAATAAACTTAGATATTAGCAAACTTTTATAAAAAAATACATAAACAGTAAAATTTAAAAAGCATTATTGTTATTTTAATAGATTTCATATTTTTCTTAAGGCTCATTTGTAACTTAAGACCATTTTATTTCTTAATTGTTTAATGATGAAATTATAGACAGTGTTACATAAAGCACAGTTATACAATCAACATTTGTAATTTAAATACATTGTTTCTATAACATATGCATGGTATAAAAAATTTTATAATTTTAAAACAAGTATGCATATTGAATCCAACAATACAATAATCTCTTTTTACTGGTTGAGCAACATAATATGAATTGAAAAAACACCAATCCATGGTTTATAAGAAAAGTTGCGATCAAATATATGATACGTAATGTTTTAGTCTCAACATTTCGTTTTTTACATAGCTTATAATTTTTATTCAATATATGAACACAAGTAGAAATTTTATTAAAGAAACAAAATTGTACTGATTACTGATATTTTTAAGCAAACCTTTTTACAAGCAAATTGTTGAATTTAAAATTTAATAAAAAATTATTTACTTTTTATATATTTCACTTAGTAATTATACATATGCATGTATCATTCAAATAATAGGACACTTTCTAATAATTTTGCATACGTTTGTTTGCAATTTAATCAGAGTATATTCCCTAAAATCACATATTATCAACATCAATCGTTTTTAACTTAAAAACATTTTAACTACACAAAAAATAATGTTTTCTTTAGTTAAAATGCTAATAGGCAATTGAGTAAGAAAAAACAATTTGTAAAGGACCAATTATAAATGTTAAATATTTCACAAATTTCTGAGTATAAAGTGTCTTCTGATTTAAAATTAATCTAAAAAATATATTTTGCTTGAAAAGTGTTTTTAATTGGAAACAAATATTTATCACTAATTGTAAAAAAATAATTAATTTACGACTTTTCTAGACACCTTGTATCTTATATATATATTCATACATACTTAAATAATATACAAATAGTGATAGCTGATTTAAAAGTTAGTTTAATTAAATACTTATAATAGTCGCTTTAGCACATTTGCTCTTATAGCAAAAAATTCACATAACATTTTAAAAATTTGATTTTTTAAACAATTTTAATCAAACAAAAAGTGTACAAGTATTATATTTCATGTAGACTAGATTCTAGTTATAATAACTGCCCAAACATTTATAAAACAAAAACTTGGTAATCTGGATAATAAAACAATAACTTGAAAACATAGCTGAAAAGTTTAAAGTAAGTAGTACTAAATGAGATGCAAAATGAATTTTTTCAAACAAACTTTTTCATAAAAAGCTACACAATGATTTAACAAAACTACAAATCTTTGGTATAAGTTGACAAAATGCAAATTCTTAGAAATTGCACAATTCTTACAACTAAATTCTAGAATATACATCATAGGAGTGTACAGAAAGAATACTTAAAAATTGTGTCCTTACATACTGTTATCATTACCTATTCAAAAAGTGATACAAAAAAGACATAACTTAATATTTTCTAGGAAGATAAATAATTTCTCACATTTAAAGATTATTTCTGTTATATTAACATACAATGATTTTAAAAAATTTAAATTTATAAATTAAATATAATTTTTATTATAAATCAGGCAGTTGGTAAATATTTTAGGTTAGATTAGAGGTAGTAAATCTTACAAATGTTTACCTCCCACTTTAGGGTTATGTTGATAATAGAATTTTTTAATTGTTTACTTAATCTGCAATAAGCAATATAAAGCAAATTCAAAATATTTTCACAGAAAATTTAAAGCACAAATGTAGTTAATTTTATTGAATTTATACTTTTTAGATTTTTCTATACACAAAATATATAATGCTTATTTCAATCTCTATACAGATTTAGAAATAATTAATGACTGCATTATATATTGTTAATCAGATAGATGATTCTCATAGAATTATAAAATTTTCAGATTAAGATTTATGAGTATTAATCTAGTAATTTCAGAATTGAATACAATTTTAATTTCCTAGCATGAGATCATGAATTACCCTCTAATGGACAATAGAGAATAAATCAGTAACCAATGTCTTAAAAGAGACAAAAATCATTAATAAAATGGTTTGAAAATAAATTTTACAAAACATAAAAAAATCAATTCTTCAATTTACATTTTGTAAAAATAAATTAAATTCACGTTCTCTTTGAAAAGTATCACAAGAATCTTACCAACAATAGATTATGTACATATTTTTATATCTTTGCAATCGAAAATCGTTATAATACTGTGAACATTCAAAAAGGAAAATTTTAGGAATTGAAAATTGTGAATTAATACTTTTGTCAATACATATCTATTTACATTATGTGACATTTAAATGCAGAAGGAAATAACAGTAAATAAGTGAATTTTAAATAAAAATATATGCAATAATGAAACTCATTTTCCCATATGATATGATAAAATATTGAAAGTGAAGGAGGAAATTTAAAATCTACATTGTTCTGTACACTCCTGAAACAGTTAGTAACAGTTTTTTATATTCTACAAAGGAAGAGCTTTGAGTATCTATACATGTTGTTCGATAAATGGTCATTTAAATAAATTGTTGAGTAACAAAAATAATATCTTTACATATTCACAAGTCAACACTGAACAAGACTCTTGAACAAGAGTAGAAAAGCATGTTTTATTTTTGAGCTTGTTCTTATAACTCAAGAGAGAAAAAGAGGATTCATTGCACAATTCATTAGTGGACGGAACATTATGTTTGTTGAGAGGAGGAACTAAATAAGGTTCATTGCACCATCATGAAAATCACACCCATTAGTACTCCACCACCAATACAAGCTACTGCTAAAATTGCTGAGATATAGCAGATTAAATTGCTCTTCTTTCGAAATAACGTCTCTTCATCCTATTTAAAAAAAAAAAAAGCTTATATATTTCATTTTAATAAAAATATTTTTTATAGAAATATCTTCTATAAAAAATATAATTTCTTTTTA
>JAPDSC010024864.1:252137-275226 GCA_026290005.1 Latrodectus geometricus
TTCTATAAAAAATATAATTTCTTTTTATAAAAGATTGTTACCTGAAAATTGTATTGAAATTCAATGAGGCTAAAAAATATTAATAGTTATTTTGCAGTGTAATTACATTTAACTTCTACAATGAAGTAATCATAAATATTATTAAACGTATGGTAGATAGAAAACATTTAACAAAAATTTAAAAAATGATCCATAACAAAATTTCAATTTTTAGATAATAGCAATTGAGATAAACATCTATAAGCAATGCATGAAATAATTTCATGTATCCTTATAACAATACATTATATATAAATGCTCTCAAATAAAAATGAACATATGAAATTCATTCTTTTATAAAATCATATAAAAACAAATTACTAACAACAAGATGAACTCCAATTCAAAATAATATAAAATGGCATGTATACTGAATTGCAAATTTGGAATACTGCCATCTAAATTATCTGAAAGGTATTGCTATTGAAGCTTATTGTGAACTGTTTTGATAATGTCAACAAAACGTCTTAATCAAGGCCATATTAAGAAATTTGATACCTATAGACTGATGATGTGACCTTTTCCACATGGAAACACATAGGAAAGGAAATAAAAGCAAAGAGGCTTATAATTTTACAGAGTTTGTATAAAATCCCAGGAGCCATTAAATTTTTCTAGGAAATGCCAAAATTCACAATCAGAAAGAAGATTATTATTTTACCTATAATTTTTAGGTAAATATATCTATAATTATATGCACACATCATATTTTTTAATTATGTTACTAAATAATAGTAGAAATAAATATTTGTAAGAACAAAGTGAATATTTTACTCAAATTAGACTTAATATTAAAGTATTTAAAGAGCATTAAATGAATCCTCAATTAGTATAAAAGAAATTGCATTTAATTATTCAAAATTCTTTATATTAACTATTTATTGTTTAAAATGATGTATATTTTTACATTTTGTAAACTTTTGTCAACAAATTTAATGTGCATCTAAATATGTATAAAAAAACAGTATTATAAAATTAAGATTATGAATAAATAAAAAATACATAAAAACAAAGTTTCAATTTAAATATCCTTTCCATTTAAATTAATATTAAATACAAAAGTTAGTTTTTTTTTTTTTTTTTTTTTTACTTTTTTTTACCAATTTTAAACATTATCCTTACAAATTTATATTCTAAATAGATATGCAATTAAATAATGCTATAATATCTATTATATTATAAACTCTGAGTAATTTTGCTTCTCAAAAGTTCCCCGATTATACAATTAACATTAAATTATAATTACTTATAAAGTTAAGATTTTTCAAATTCCCTTAGATCAAATTCTAGACATTTATTAAAATTGTATCTTCATCAGGTACAAGAAGAACAGTATTTACCCTATGCTATTATTTCTTTTGATTTTTAAAACTTAACATGACAAATAGTTAACCTCCACACCAACAAAGCTAAAAAGATATTTATTAATTATCACTTTGTTGATACTTTCTGTTTCAGAAATAGTATTAACTACATTTAGACATAATCAACTGATAGTTTCCAAATTTTCTACCATCAAACTATTTCCAGATAACAACAGAGGATTAGAGGTTTCAGAATGAGAGAGATGATAGTAAATTACTTCCATTAAGTGAAAATATTTTTTTCTATTTGAGAGTAAATTACATAAAAATATTCAACTTTTACCTTAAAAAATTCAAAAGTCTTCAGCCTAATTTAAAAATCATCCAGATAGTCATAATAATTTAAATGATTTTATAACGCTACAATATTTTTAAAAATAGAGTCATATTCCGATGATAAATTTAGGAATTTTAACATTTATTTAACATAAGAAATATAATATGTTCGGTTTTCATTTTTGGTAATATTATATTTTATTTACAACCAATAAATTCAATAATAAATTAATGTTTTAATATCTTTTCTGGAAATTTCAAAATTTTAAATCAAAAGCTTGAAAATAATTATTTCTAACAAAAAATAAATATCTACAGAAGTTAATAATCAGGATTCATCACAGTATTCTAAAAATTATCAGAGGTCTGAAAATCAATTTTCAGAAGCTGTGTTTAGCAAGTTTAAGAAATAGAAAATATGTATTTAATAAACATGCAAAAACTCAAATAACATAAAACATACAAAATTTTTAAATGCAGTAGCTTTTCAATATAATGAGAAATATTGTTCACTTTTTTAAAAAATTGAAAAGATGATACACATATTCATACAAAATAGAGAAAAATGATTATTTTCATAGTTAAAATATAAGTTGTTTAAAAATTCAAAGGTTAAATTATTAATAATTTTTCAGGTGTAAAAATTATATTTTTAGTTAGAAAAATAGAAAATTTAATCTTTCAATTCATACATCCTTATTTTCATTTATATAGGAGAAGGAATTTTTTAAGCAATTTATTATAGTTAATAATCTATAATAAAAACAAAAATAAAAATCCTTATAAAATATATTTTCTACTGAATTTAGTAAGTCAAATGTAATGTTATTAATTATGAAAAATATACATTTCATCTACTAAATTTAGAAATAAGTTTGAAAGAACAATTTTTTAAAATAAAAAAAAATTCAAAATAAGCACTTTTTTCTAAGATAATGTTTGAGAATTTAATGCATTAGTCAAGGAAGAAACTGACAGTCTAAGAATAAATTAACAAAAAATATCTATATATAATATGATCCAAGAGAAAAAATGGGATAGCACATAATTTTTTAAAATGCTGTTTTTATGTAATATTTCAGAACACTTAAAAATGTAACTTTTCCTGTTTTTTAATCAAAAACCATATAAAGTTAATTTAGATTCCTGAAAAAATTAGAAATCATAACTCTTTATTTAATTTTTTTCTCACAAAAATTATTTTTCAATTCTGCAAAAATATTTATGTCAGAAAATTAAAATGTAAAGGATTTTGCTCCACAATAACAGAATCAAATTTAAATCACTATAATTGATTTCAATGCAACAAGCAATTTTATTACTAAGAATAAAAAGAATTTTCTTTTATACAATTAGCATAATTAGACTACAACTGATAAATGGTTTTTGTCATACATCATTTCTTTTCTTTGTAACAAATAGAACGATTTATTTGCTCTACATAAGGGATGCATTTTCAATAATAACCACATTTCAATAAGAGGTTATACATAAATTTTCAAAGCACCAACTTCTTCAAAATATATAACTCATTAGTTGTTGCCTCTAAGGATATAATTTGAAAAATAAACTGAAATAGAAAACTAATTTTATTAAACTATTAAATATTTATAACATAAAATTTATTTCTAATTTCAAAAATATTCAAAATTTCAGAGCTGCTAATATTTTAAATGTGAAATTACTTCAATTCATATTTTAACAGAGTAAATAAGAAGATAATTTTCTTCAATAGCATTTATTGTTTCTTAAAAAATTTATTCTTAACAAAACTACCAGATTTCTTCAAAACGTTTTGAAAAATATTATTCATGTCTTTTTATCTTTCTCATCACTAAAGAAAATTAACTTTTTTTAATATTAAAATTAATTTTGTGATTTTACACACATTTTTAAACATACTAGTACATATTTTTCACAACACTTTAAAATTAGAGTAAAATTATTCAAACATTTATATATTTTTACAAATTAAAAGCTAGATTCTTTTTACTTCCAAAATTAAATACACATATAAACAAGATAAAAAAATGGCAGAAAGTCTATTTTTAGATGATGGATTCATTTTAAGAATTCCCCAACTTATTTTCCTCATTATTAGTATTATAATCATGTAATATACTAAATGATTATAATTACTTTTAGGTGATGTACCTCAAAAAAAAAACAAGTTTCAAATCTGTGATTACAAGCAATTTTATAAAGAAAGCAGGCTATTGAACTAATAACAGAATATAAAACAACATAAAATGTAGTCAAACATAAAAGTTTAATCAATTAATATATAAGTACAAATGAGGAATGTTATTACGAGATAAAAAAAAATGCTTTCTGTTGTTTCTCTTTATGAATAAACTTAAGATCATTTTAGACATTTCATGGTTGTTTTGCTAATTTTCTTCCCACAATAAGGGTTAATTAGTTTTATATTTAATAGTAATTGACATCTAAGTAATTTAACTGAATTTAAAATAAACAAAACAACGTTCTAAAAAGGCTTTTTACTAAAGTTATAACTTACATAATACTATGAGTAACCTTTTAAAATTATAACCTTTTGTTTTGTTACCACAATAAAATTTTAAAAACTCTTTATTATTTTTACAAAGTTTAGTAATACTTAAATTTCATGTATTCATAGATGTTTATAAATATAAATATCTTATTGTATTGATATACTATTCTGAAAAATAAAAGAGAAATAAGAGAACATGTTACAAGCTTAGAATTTAACTCATATTTAACTGGTCTTTATTTAACATTACCACATTTTCAAATCATTAACCATACAAACACACAGATATATTATATATTATATATATATATATATGTAATTCAAGAATTGGAAAATAAAATGAATACACTTATTAGTTTAACTCACTTTCAAAAATATTGGCTTTCTTACAATTATATACATGAGAATTTATCTATAAAGCATATTTTTAAATAAAACTCAGAAAAATTAAAGTATATTTTTTACTTAAATAAATGTACAGACATTAAAAAATACTTACACAGTAACCATCTGGTAAATCACTAATTTCATCAAGTGAAACTGAACTCCCTGGTATATTACCTATGATATTAATATCGAATCAATGGTGGGCTAAAAGTTCAGTCAAAAATGACTATAAACCAAGTTTTGGAAAAGTATAACTATTAACAAAAAGGTAGGAAAACTTAAATATAATTTGTAAATTATAAAAATTAAGAAAATTAAAACATAAAGGAAATTCATAACATTGTTTATGTCATAACAAAGTAAAACAGATAAGTTAGTCTAATATGGAATAAAAAAGTTTGGAAGAGAGCATAAATCTGTTACTCAGTTTAAATTATTTATTAATTTAAATTTCAATTAAGTATTTAGTTTATTTTTAACAAATTTAGTAATAATGGCTAGAAAACAAAATATTAAAAATAAAATTTTAGCATTCTTCATTTGAGACAAATTATTAATTTTACCTATGATTTTTATAACCAGTTGTTTTCTTCACATTGATATTACAGTTTAGTAAAATGTATATGAGATCTAATTTATATTATTTGGGTATTTCCTAAAAAATTTACTTTTATAATATGAAAAATTGTATTAGCTAGTTCTTAATATTTTCTTTGGTACACATGAGTTTTTTACTGTATATTTGATTGAAGTAAGAAGTTACTTTATACTAATCAGAAAATTAAAAAGGTGATGTTTAATGAAATGGCAGAAATTATTATATCGGATGAGAAATGTTTTTATATTTTCCATTATGCAATTATGTATTTATTATATTTGCATTTATTTTATAAAAAAATCTTTTGTGTTTCATTGAATTCATTATCCCATTATAGAGATTGTTATTACAGTATTTTCCTACAAAAATCAATTGTTTAATTAAGGAAAATTATAACTTAAAATATGGTAAATAACAAAATTTTTAAAAATGCTAACTTTTGTTACATAAGTTATACATGGTAAAACTAAAATACAAAGAACAATGTTTCAATTTTAATCTCTTAACTGTCATTAGAATAAAAATAACTTTACTTTTGTATTAGATACTCAGCAAAAATGATGGAAGAAATTTGAGATAGTTAAATCTTTACAGTGACTTCTAGGATACCAGTACTGAGGATATAATGAGATTAAGATAATTTATATCAAAACTAATGTTTAAAGGTAAAATTATGTTTAAACCTTCTATTATTTATATAATTATCATTTAAAATTTATTTTGAATTAAGTTTTTGCAGACAAGTTTTAGATAAAAGCAGTTTGAGATTAGTATGATGGATATTTATGTCTACACTCATAAAAAAAAAAATTAAGTTTATTTAAAATGGTATCTGCTTATGTTTACGACTGTATATTAATATTTCTGATAAAAATGAGATTCTAAAGTATTATACAGGAAAATTATGTAAAAAAAAAAAAATAATAATAATAAATAAATATTTGCATATAAAAATTATGAAAATTCCAGAGTATAATAAAATATCAACATATTGCACTAATAAATATGGTAAAAATTACCTTCCATAGAGAAAGATTTCATCACCTGTACATCAAATAAAATTTTAAAAAACCTAGGTAAGTTTAAGAGCCAATAATTTCTCAGAATTGTATATTTTTATTCCCACAAAATAAAATAAACCAAAAAGTACATTATTTTGGATTCATAAACTCTTTCTAATGAAGGTTTCATGGCAAAAACCCTGCTCATTCACAAAATCGGAAAATAAAAAACCAAAATTATTAAAATCCAATTTGCTAAACTACTATTATTAAATTAAATATTTTTATGTTAATTAAAATATCAGCACTATCAAAATCTTAACTTAAATTTAATGACAATTTATTACCTTTAAAAAATTATCAAAAAATATTATTGAATTAAAATAAACTATAAGATTAACATTCAGAGGCCATGTATGTTATAATTTTCCAGCGAGAACTTGTTCATACCATGAAACAAGTTTAAATTATTCACTTAAGTGATATTACTTTTTATATAAAAAATATTATAACACAGCACAAAAATGTTTTAGACAATAATTATAATATTCGGTTTAAACTTATTACATAGTTCATATGACAACCTTTGCACTGTGGAACAATATCTGAAATGCTAATGCATAATAATAATTTCAGTTTTATTTGTGATACATATCAACAAAAATGATTTTAAGACACAAAATACAAAAATTGTAAGCGTTTTCATTAAAACTAAAAATACATGCCAAGGACATTTATTTTACATATCATTGAAATTATTCTCAACTGTGTTTATAATTATTATTTTAAAACTAGAATTTTATTACTATGATAAAAGGAGTTTCTTTCTCAAACTATCAGATTTGCACATTTTTTAATTCAAAATCAGTTTAGTTCAAAATAAAGTTAGAATACAACTAATATCAAGTATTAGTTGTATTCTAACTTTATTTTGAACTAAGTATTAGTTGTATTATAAAGTATTAGTTGTATTCTATTTTTAACAATTAAGTTTATGGGATAGATAAAAATATTTACCCATAGGACATAAGGTCAAATAGTCTAAAATTGGCCCCAAAACATGATCCCGATGCAACTCTACATCTAAGTTGTGAACTTTGAGAATTTCACTGAAAAGAAAATATACTGTTGAATACTTTCAGAGAAATTAAAAAGTTTACATACAAAAAAATACTAATTTTTATACACTATATTAACACATTATTTTACTTATTATATAAAATATTTACACTTTAAATGTGAAATAGAATGCATTGGTTTTCCAAAATTAAATTTTAAATTTTTAGAATATTTTATTTTATGAAGTGCAAATGTAACAGTGGTTGCTAGATAGGGGAATTTTCAATACTTTTAAGTGATTCCTGAACTTAGTTTCCTCTCTAAAATCTACTATAATATCATTTATAATTCAGCCAAAATTAGAGAGATATTTACTGAAAAAAAAATTAGATCTGAAACCAAAAACTTAACAAAAAGCATAAACATCAAAAGGGAATTTTCTTTTTGTTAAATTACCAAGTGGACGCCTATTCTATAATGTTCAAGTAATTCTCAATCAAAAAATCTTCCCTTGATGAAAAAACACTGTCATTCAGTGTTATTAGTATGATGGATATTTATTCACATTTAAAGTGTAAATATTAATGATGGATATTTATTCACATTTAAAGTGTAAATATTAATGATGGATATTTATTCACATTTAAAGTGTAAAGTGTTAAAATTTGGTATTAAAGATATTAATACCAAATTTTGTTAATAAAGATTTCAGAATAATAACAATCAAATGAGTCAAATGATAAAATCTTTCAGTAAAATATAAATTAGTTACAATATAGCTCCATATATAAATAAACGCATGTATCATAATTTCTTTCTCCTTTTAATCCAACAAGTTCATAAATATTAAGCACAAATTTGAATAACATAACCATTTAAAATATCAGATAAATCAAATTTTTAATTTTTTTATGCCACAATTTTGAAAACCGCATAAGCAAGTTTGAGACATAGATAGAAATGATACTTCAGTATTTTCCCTGAATCATAAAAAATAATAAAGGATCACAAAAGTTTCTCAGCTAATTTGCATGGTTTAAGACTATCAAATCAAACTCAAATGGAAGAAAGCCAAATGCCAGTAGAGAATTTTCTATGCTAAATAAGATAAATTTTTTTTTTTTTTTTTTTTTTTTTTTTTTTTTTAAATTTTATTTTAATACAACTTTATTATAATTAACATAATGTACGATTTGAAACATAAACAGAAGCAAAAATCATTTTTTATGGGATAATGTTATGACTCATGAATCTAACAATACAATACTTGGGTTCAAAAACAAAACACTGATAATTTAGTACGGCTTTACCAACATTCTGACTGAAACTTGAAGAAAAATTCTTAGATACATTTGCAAAAATTACAAGCAAAGTGAAAGTCAGTTTTCAACACTGTGAAGTTTTCTGCCTGTAATGACAGAAATCTGAAATTATCATAAATATTTTACAAAACAATTTGTGAAGCATTTCTAGATTTGGTAAAAAAAAAAAAATAATAATAATAATTTCCTTTTAAGCTTTTATATAATCCTCCTTTTAATTTATCAAAATATTCACATAAAATATTAAGAGTTCTATGCAATCTACAAGTATATGGATGTCTTAGAATTTTGTTAATTTAAATGATTTTATTTTTTTCAGTAAAATTTATCAAGTGTTTTAAGATTCACATTTTATCAAATGTTTTAAAATTTCATTCTTTGGACCATGTGCCCCAATTTTTTTTTTCCTCTTTCGATATTAAATCAATTTTTTTTTGTGGCAATTACTCAAATACACCCAAGATTAATATATCATGGACATTTTTTCATTTTATTTTTAAATATTTTTTATAATGAATCCTACCTATTTTATGTTCATGGATATGATTCTGAAAAAATGAAAATATTAGGTTTTTTAAAGATTTAAATCAAAATTAACAATTTTATTTTTAGTTGAAATTGAACAACTTAATGTATTCGGAACATACCTTTGAACTGGAGAGCTTTCTTTTAGCATTAAGTCTCACCTTTGAAATATTAGAAAAACTGCATTTTTCACTGATACATACTTGAGAATTTTTCTTATTAGATGTCAGACTAAAACAATTTTTTCCTTTATCATTTTTAATATTTCTTATTGTGACTTTAGAAAATAAAAAAATATAGCTTTTACAGAATTTCTGAAATTGCCTCTTTAAAAGGATAATTTTGCTTTAAGCAAAAATTCTAAATATTAGACTATAAACAAAGTTCCAAAAATGTAACTATTGTGAAAATAAAACTTTCCATGTAGAAAATATTTTCTTATAAAAAATAAAACCATCTAAAATTGTGCGAATAACTTTGTTCTACATACACACTCTGTAGGATTAGAAAATTTATAATAGTGATCTTATGCATTTTTCCATTACTCAAAGTTATTTTGGTTTCTTAGAAAAGAAAATATCTTATGCCCATCACCTTCTAGCATATTTTAAAATAATACATATTAGTTAACTAGAATTTGAATAGATATAATTAATATTAAGTAACTTACCTTTCCAATTCTTGCCAACTTTCCCGTTCTTTCACATACCTTTCAGCAAGTGTCGAACGATATGAAACTAATGGAGGAACTTTGAGATCAAGTTTCTCAGTGTATCCTGTTCTTATGAAGTGACATTTTTTAATTCCATCTGAAAAATTATGGGTCTATATACTGAAACATATGCCTAATTATATCACTAAAATATTTATATCACATTTTGCATACTTAAGATGGATTTTTCGTTTACTTTAGGTTTTCATATTATTATTGATATAATTTTAATCCATTACACAATTATACAAATAATTCAACAAATTTGCAGGAATAAAATTGCAGCTAATTATTAAGTAATTTTATGGCAAACTAATTCATATTTCAGCAGTATGATATGAATTTTATTTTATTCAATGAAATTATGCCTAAAATTTACATTCTAAAATTATATCTTGTATAGTTACAATGAAATGTTACTAGATATTTTAAAATTATTAACTAGTTAAAAAAAATGAAAAAAAAAATTGCTTTATTACACTATATAGTTTAAAATGAATAATGAAAGGAATCCTTATGTTCATATTTTATGAAATATAAAAATGCTAAATCATAAAGTAAACAATAGAAAAAAAATATTTTTCTATAAACTATTAAGTAGATAAACTATCACAAACTATAAACTATTATATAGATTTAAGAAGATGAACTATTAACCAATTTTGACTTAAAAAATCATTTAAAGTTAAAAAAATACCAGTATTTTTAATGGGTAAGAGTATAGAACAGGGGGAGGCATTAAATCGATTGCTACAGACTGATGAACTACCAAGATATTTTGACTTAATCCTTTACTAAAACCTAAGACTTACAAATTAAAATAGACTTATTTAAGGAGTGTCAACCCCGGTTATAGAGTGGGGAATCAGTTTTTTACAAAAGTTGTGACTATTTAAGCAAATGAATTGACAAATGTGCAAACAGTATGTACTCTATTGGAAGAGAGGCTTAACATGTGTCATTATAACAGAAAAAACTCATCACTGTGTCGGCAGGCATAAAAATTAGTCTTTTCTCACACAACAGCTGAAGAGGAAAATGTTAATAATTTCTTCCCTCATTGAATGTGTATAAAAACTATGAATCCAAATTGAAAAAGGAATTTTCAGAGAACTTGGGAACATTTGAGAAAAAGAATTTAAAGTTCGGGGAATTGTTATATCAGGCAAATGTTTGTTAATCAAGCTGGACATTTTGATAATGATTCAGGGCCCAATTAAATAGGTAAACGACTTTTTGTAACCAGAAGATACATAAGGCATACATTAAACTTAATGATGATATTTAGTTGACAGATTTGGCTTTGTTCATACCATAAACCATTTTAATAAATTAATCTTATAACTGAAAGAAAAAATCAAATAATAGTAGAACTGATTAGATTTGTTAATATTTTCAAAAATAAGTTAAAGATAATCCTTGCAATTGATAAATAAACAAAAAAATTTCAAAATTTTTTATGGGCTTTTATAAACATACAAAGAAAAATGTTATGACAAAATAATAAAATATTCCAAATTAGCAACGTTTTCAAGAATTTTAAGACTGGACCCAATTGTTGCAATAATGTGTTATGCATTTAACAATGTTGATGTGGAAAAAATAACAGAAAATATAAATTATATATTCCCTTTATCTCTTAAATAAATGTTTTTCTTCAAAATGGCATAATTTAAAAAAAAAAAAAAAGCAGTTATGAATGTGAGAAAAATTTTTTTGATGAATATAAAGTATTCTAATTTAAAAGAAGGTTGCATTTCATTTACCACTGTTTTTTTTTTTTGGAGGGGTGGGGGGGCTCTATCTACCTTGGGAATCTGCATTTTCAATGATAAATATAATTATAACACAATATCGTTTTTATCTTACAAATAACCACTTAGAATCCAGTACAAAATTAACAATTAGTAATTACCATATTTTCCTGTATATAATCCGCTACGGCGTATAATCCGCGGCAATTTCTTTTTCGGCGAATAGTCTAAAATATGTAGTGCTGATAATATAGGTCACATAAAATAAAAAAATGCACAGTAGAATTAAAAATTTAATAAATTGTATAGAAAAAAAGCATTTATTAAGAAAAATATCAGTCTAGATCCACTTCATCGCAAAGTGTGATAGACTTGAGAGGAAAGCACGAGATCGATCAAGAGCGATAATTTCGAGAAGATTCTTGTAAAACTTATCGATATTTAGCTCCTAATATCTTTAAAAACGATTTTAGACATATTTAAATTAATATATATTTGCTTTGTTAATATTTAAATAAAGGAAATGGATTATTTACAAATTGCGTATTTTATACAACTTTTTTTTTTTTTTATACCGCACGTGCTTTGTTTTTCACTTCACATTAACACATTTGACGCCATTTTTTTATTTGCTTTTACTATAGCTTTTAATTTAAAATCAGCATTGTAACTTAAAATTCTTCGCTTCCATATGACGCTATACGAATTAGAATATTTTAAAAACGAAACAGCTCACGCCAAGGCATATTGCACAATGATGTTAGCGAATTTACAATTGAATATCTTTAAGAGGAACCGAATTCGTTTTTGAAAGTAATTGAACAAAGCCGATTACAGTTTAAATAACTCAAGTGTATCTTGGTATTACCTGTTATTTATTTTATGAAACATAAAGAGTATTTCTCTCAAAACTTTCTTGTAAACTTTTCTGATGGAAAAAGTTTTTTATCAGATTACCCGCGGCGGCGTATAGTACGCACAATGAAATTCGGAACTTTTTTAACACATAATCCGCGGATTATATACAGGAAAATACGATATATACTGTTATTCTAGATTGGCAGACAGTATGCAGACTAAGTCTTTTACTAACTAAAGCCATAAAAACTAATTTCAGAAGAAAAAGATTTATTTTTCAAAGTATTTTGAGTTGTTTGATAATAAATGAAGCATTTATCATTGCATTTGCAGCAATTTTGTTTCTTTTATGTTTTACTTAAAACATAGTATTAAAATAATATTTAATATCATATTTTAAAAACATTTAATTTTGTTTAGAACATAAAAACCTTGACATTACAAATCTGTATTAAAAATATTTTTTTCCTTATCATTCTTATAAAACATTTTTCAGAAAAAAATAGCAATATCATTTTTAAAAAATATTCATTCTTCAGCAATTTGTTTTTAAAAATCCTGCTTAAATTCTTCTGGTAATAAAAGCCTTTTTTAAAACAGGAATAAAACAAATTTTCATAAATAGTTATTTTTTGTTTATCTATTTGCAGTATTATACTAAATACTTGGAAAATATTTAATTATATTCAATCAATCCTGTTTATAATAACAATGCCACTTTTAGCCGTATTCTCAACTTTTTTATGTCTTTCTTAATGACAAGGAAAAATAAGTTTGTTTTTTATTAATTTTCAGAACATTAAGATCCACAAAATATAAATTTAGCATTCTCAAAATTGGGACTCTTAACTAATGTAACCTCAACTATTTCAAATTACATAAAAGCTGAATAGAAATCGTGAAGAAAATTAAGATTGTAATACTTTAGATGGATCATTTCTTCTTAATTCTGGTATTTCTTCAGAATTTAGAACAAATGTTCCAAATTATTACAATAATTATAATGCCTCTCTTTTTAATTAAATTTACTTTTAATAAATTTTAATTATAATAAGTGTTTCTGGAACACAGATAATAGCAAACATTTCCTTGATTAATTTTTACATAAGAAAACAATTAAATCAATGTTCAAGCAACCATTGTCAGATCTTTTTTTACTAAGTTCTCCATCAAAATTTGACTAATTTGACATGTATCAATAAAATTTCATTTTCTAAAAATAAATATTTTAAAATAATATCTTTGCTTTGCCATAAAATACTTAAAGTACTATAGGTTAATATTTTTGAAATTTGCAAATTGATTTTTTGTGGATGTTTTTTTTCAAGTATAGTGATGTTTAAATGTACATTATATTTATTAAATTACTACACATACATTATTAAAAGATTATTATTTATCTTGAAATAGTTTAACAATTATATTCAAATTGTAAAACTGCATTTTTAACATTAAAATAAAAAAAAATGTTACAACAGATTCTCATCTGATTTTAAGAATGGGGAAGACACTTCACATTTACATAATCTTAATATATTAGGTTAAAAGAATAAAATATATTTGATTTTGCATTGTACCAAACTCATTTATTTCAGTAGCATCAAAACTAAAATAATTTCATAATTCAGATAAATAATTTTAAAAGTCATCTGAGTTTTATATATTTCTGTCTACTGTTCAAAAAAAAGTTTGAAATGAATAATTTCTTAAATAGAGTTCAGTATAGAATTTAAATGATAATTTATCTGTTATCAATAAAATGGATTTTTTTATTGCATGAAAACTGATGATGCATTTTTTATACAATTTCAAACATAAAAATTAACAAACTGTTAAATTTTTAGAAATATGTGTTTTAATTTAAATTCAAAGTACTTTACAGTAGTTTCAAACAATAAAACAGCAGTAAAATAATTAAAGTTATTTTTAATAAATATAAAAAAATTGAAGTAAGAAAAATTTTAGTAAATTAATAAAATTCTAACCTGCATCTGGTACTAAAGGAAAGAGATGATAAAGATGCATTGTCCTTCGCAATTCTCGATCTAATGCATGTATACAAGCCACAAGAATTCTGCATGATCTTTCTAAATCAGTGACCTCCTTCTTTGGGATGATGTCTACTCTTTTGTTTGAAAAAGTAAATTACCATGTAAATAAGTGTTTAATTACATTTATATTTAATTATTGATTTAATCTCATTAAAATAAAAAAATCATACTCTTCTATAATATACATGAACACATTTTAGTTAATATTTGAAACTCTGTAAGAAAAATTGATAGGCAAGTTTTAACTAGATTTTGTGTATCTACTTTCAAAAAAATTCTAAGTGGATTTCTAAAACTAAAAATAATTCACATCAAAACTATTGGAAGAAATGGCATTATACAGCAAAATAATTTATAACCTCAAAGCTATACAATTCACATTTCTAAAATAAATGATTGTATTCATAATCTTGAAATTGATTTATAAAAAATACTAAAATTTTGTACCAAAAAAGTTTCAAATCCAAAATAAGTGAACTCCATCTGTATTAAGGCTTCCCACTCAAAAAAGACTCTTTACAGATCTGAGGTGTAATTCTTTAGTATAAAGAGCACCTAAAGTAATCAATCAAGTAAGGACAAAGTCATCAAATGAATGTACAATATGATATACCACTTCCTCAATCTTATCGCATTTTTTTTTACACAGAGTCTTATTGAAAAAGTCTCATCATATAAAGTTTTCTTTATCCTGCCTAGTAAGGCAGTTATGTTACTAATAGTTTCCTGCTTTACTCCAGTTATGAATGGACTAGAGATACCCAATATTGAAATAGTCATTACAACTTTTTCAGTGGATTTACTCTGAATTTCCTTACCTTTGTAAAGAAAGGTCTACCTATAAAGTTGTACATGCTATAATTAGCATTAGCAGTGGCCTTGAATTTCAGGGAATAAAAATATCCACCTTACATTGCCTGAGAAACTCACTAAATAAGGTATCTAGCAGTTATCCAGGCATACTAAAAGCTCCATTTGAACATTTTATCCCCTGTGTCATTCACCTTAGGAATGGGTCATATAATACCAGAGTTCACAGCTTCTCATGAGACTTTCAGGAAATTAGAAAAAGGACATTCAGCAATCCTTAATTTGTGACATGTCTTATAGCTGCTGAAGCCCTAAGTTCTAATCTCTTTATTTATAAAACTGCATTTAATACAAAATAAATTCAACAATAGCTGTTTAAAATAATAGCTTGGAAAATGCAATTTATATATATATATATATATATATCCTTAGATCTAAATGACAAGATGTCAATGGGTGGCCCATGGTAAACAAAGACTGAAAAGAATCTGCAAATAATTTTCTTCCAATAAGAATATGAAACTAAAATTTGTACAGATTAAAAGAATGTTAGTAGATAACTAATCTTAGACTTAAAAATAATGTATAAGTTAAAAAATTGACTCTCAACTTTATATAGAACTTTACAAAATATTTGCATACCTAGAATCAATAGCAGAACACATTTTATATTATAGATCCATTTTTTTTAATGAAATAATGTCTATGCTTAGTGTTACCAAATTGAAAATTTAGAGAAAATAAGAATTTTTAAGTATATGAGGTTTGATCATTTGTGTATTAATCTTTTGCTTTTGTACACACTTCACTTAAAACATTCAGAAAAACAAATTTCCACTTTCTTAAAAATTGACAAATACAATATGATAATATCTTTAACTAAATTATAGATCAATAAATAAAAGAAATGGTGGAAAAAAGAGATTCTATTTTAGTCTAAATAAAATAAAAAAAGATTGATTTCTAAAGTCAAATTTTACAAAAATTCTGCATAAAAATTTCTAATCCAATATAATATTGAACTAATAAAAGAAGCAACTTTCTCATACTAAAATTAAACACTTTATGTAAATTTATAAATTCCTCTTTTCATTTACAAAAATATTACAAAGTAAAATGTAGAAAATTTTATATGCATGTATAAAATTTGAAATAAGAATCTTGTCTATAAATTACACATACATATAAACATAATTACAACATTCAAAATTTATTTAAAAGAAACATAAGATAAAGTTTGATAATGTAAATGAAATTGTAAGGAGAGTGAAGAGAAAAAAGATTAACAGAAATGGAGACTTCCTTAAGAATACAGTGGCATAAGCTTTTATTTGTGAAGGTAAGAATAAAAGACTCTAATATTTATTGAAAAAAAAAATTTCAATGAAAACTTTTTATGTGTATGTGTTTATAATTGTTTTGTTTGTTGTGTGTTATGTTGTTGCTTTAATTTTTTTATAGTTGTCTCAATGTTTTTATTTATTTTTTTGTTTAAAAATCCTAAGCAGTGAATCCCCAAAAACTAAAATTCAAAATGTAGTCTAATGTGAATTAGTTTTATTTCCATAATGTGAAGCATTACACTGCAAACTTTTCCAATTATTCAAACACAGTATAAAAGCAACATCAAAATAAAAATTTCTTAGTCTAATTTCATTCTAATCTTGTTTTATAATCATTAGTAGAATATTTATTATACTTATATTTTAAAAATAAGTCTTTCTAAAACTGGCCATGAATAAAATTAATTAAATATTCAGTAATTTTACAATTTGTAAGGTAACACATTTATAAAATAATGAAATTTAAATGAATACATTATGGAATAAAAATCCTAAAAAAGATCGATTATAGCAAAATGAAATGTGACATTTATTCCAATCGTTTTAAAAGAAAAAAAAATTATTTTTACAAGCTATAATAATGGAAGATGCTGCAATTCACTGCAGTGATGTATGTAAAAATACAAATGTATTGCATATAAGAAAATTATTGATTTGTATCAAGAAATATGAAAAATAATGTATTTATTTAAAAAACTGATGTGTTATGCCACATGAATTGCATCTAAATATAGATAAAAGGTGCTTAGAATTTAGTTCAATTTATTTTCTATATAAATATATTTCCAGGCTTCCAGGTAATAAAATCGAATTTAGTTACTATCA
Source organism: Latrodectus geometricus (assembly GCA_026290005.1). Classification (NCBI taxonomy): domain Eukaryota; kingdom Metazoa; phylum Arthropoda; class Arachnida; order Araneae; family Theridiidae; genus Latrodectus; species Latrodectus geometricus. Next base: position 269,577 of record JAPDSC010024864.1, read on the forward strand.
TTACTTTTCAGTTACTATTATTGCTAGTGTTAATAATAGTAACTTTTATTGATAATAGTAACTAAATTACTATTATTAATAAAAGTTTAATAAATTCAGTTATTATTATTAAAAATAGTAACTAAATTATTAGTTTAATTTAGTTACTATTATTACTATCGAATTTAGTTAAACAATGCAATATGTTTCAGATGTAGCTAGATTCCTCAGTGTTCCTTATTTTAATGTGATTATGGAACAAATTCAAACCAAACTATACAGCAATGCTAAATTTCCATGGGTTACAACAAAAAAAATTTATTGCTTTTATAAAGAAAAAAAAAGATTTATTGCTTATTTTAAGCAGAATTGTAAATCAAAATTTAAATGTGATATTTATTGTTGCAATAATCACTGGCAAGACTATACTCGCTATTAATTCCTGTGTTCACAACATTATGCAGTAATGGATTGCATACTTGGATATTAAGATTTTATGTTCTTCTCTTCATCCAATCTAGAACACAATTAAAGTTGTATCACCACAATGGAAACTAGACTATCTAATTGGGACAATATCATGTTCCTGAATGAACTGAGATTTGCACTGCAACCCAATGGTAAATGTGTAAAAATTTGGAGAATACAAGACAGCACACAATCTTAACAAGATCATGCATTTTGTAGATAGAGCATTAGAAACTGACCAAAATTACATTTACATATTGTAACTACTTGAATATGGCATTCTATGACTATTATACATTATTAAGATGAAATTCTAAATCCTATTGCAATACAGTATATTGCAGCAATTGATTGAATAGATGCTTTCATTGTAAATGATCCATAAACAGCATCCTCATGCTTATCAAGTGAGAATGCTGTTTATGGAATAGTTGACAAGAAATATTTAAAATGGCTTAAGTCATTATGTGCATACATTTCTCACATACAGCAACTCTCACAAACTTGGAAATTTATCTATGGAATTAACAGCATCTATAATGATTTTATCACTTCATAGAAAGTATGTGATCAAATGCTATACATTTGTAAGAGGTACTACATATCTAAGCCTAACAAAGAGAGACAATACAAGGATATAAGAGCTACTACATATCCTTGTATTGTCTCTCTTTGTTAGACTTTTAAATTTTTATTAAGAACTTCAACCTGTTAAATTATAAAAATTCAATATTGCTTTTACTTTTGTATGTAATCGTTTTATATCACAAATAAACATATTTATTACTATCATACTGTATTTTGTGTTAATAAAGCATTTTGATTGATTTTTTTGCATATTTTTACTCTGTGTGCTTACCTTTTGAAAGTGAATATAAATTTTAGACTTAAACATGCAATTTCTTGAAGACAAAGAGTTAAGCTTTTAACTTTACCTGATGTGGGATTTAGGTGACATGTTGAAATAGGAGAGTTAACCAACAATTTACCAGTCAGTCAAAACATGTTACATTTTAATTTTAGTTATATTATGTAAGATACATTTTTATACTATATGTGTAGAAATACTATGTACTAAAAATAAAAGGAAATACTCAAAACAATATAAAATAATACAAATCAGTCTTGTATATATGCCTCTTAAATGAAATAATGGTAGTATTCAAGAATCTATAAAATTCTTTTCCATTTTAAATACAGTAAAAATGTTTCACAATAAAATTAGAAAAAAATAAGCCAAAAAAAAAAAATCTTACTTTTAAAAGACAGTAAAAATACAAATAATGAGATTTTTACTAACTTTCTAAATAAATTTAGATACTTTCTAAAAGTATTTACAATAATAATTAATAAATTTATAAACTAAATAGAAATGATTTATAACAAAACCTTTCATCATATAATAATCTAAATGCAGTAAAATATAATATTTCAAAAAATCATAATTAACTGTATATCAAATATAACTAAAAATCAAGATGTTAAAGAAAATTTTAATTTAACATAAGAGATAAGAAGAGAAGAAAGCAGAAAATTCAGTCATTAAAAATTGACTGGAACAATTCAACTTTTCTTATTCCTGTAGGTATATGCTCATATAAAATTAACAGATTGATCTCTTAATTTTAAGTGCATAAAAGATTAATATTAAAAAATATATCCATGCAAAATTACAGGAAAGCCAACCTTCTAAAGGCATCTGATAGTTGTGTCATAGTGGCTGCTACTTTATCACAGGCTTTTTGCTGTCTCTCCAATAACTCTTGTCTCAAAGAGGAACCATCAATGTTTGTACCAATTGTTAAAGTTAATGAGTGGTACTTACAAATTTGATGGCTTAAATCTTCCACTTCCTGAAGAAAGATAATATAATTTTTTATTAAACAAATTGAATACTTTTTATAAAAAATGTATTCATTATTTCTATCATTCTTAAAATAGGTGGAAACAGCACAATATATTTTATATTTAAACCATTATATTAAATAATTATGAACCTATATAACATAAATCGATTTTCAGTAAAATATTTTTAATATATGATAATCACAATTAAGGAAAGTTTAATGTAAAAATACTAAAACTTCTGAATAAAATATGAGAAATCAACAAATATTTACTATAATAATTTTAAAGGAAGGGTTTAAATTAAAGCTTTATCTACTTTTTCTCATTTATATACAATTAACACCCTTTGTTTATTAAAATATTTGAAATATAATATCAATTGTATCACTATATTTAATGAAATAGCCTATTTTCAAAACTAGTGGATTTTTTAATAAATCAATTTTTACCCCAATGAAAGTATTTTCATGATAATTCGCTCATTCATTAGGCTATATTATATTTAGAATTCCTAATTCTGTTATCAACTTTTTTATTGAGGTCTGCAGAATTTTCAAAACCAGTTTAAACAGCAGAAACTCCCTCAATCTTTTCTATTGAGCATTCCTAAATAAATATTCAATAATTTCATTTTTTTTTTTTTTTTTTTTTTTTTTTTTACAACTTTTGGGTGAAGAAAAATTATACTAAAGCAATAAAAACAATTTCTAATTAACACTACAACGCATATATTAATAAGCATATAGGATTTATCATTTAAGAAATAAGTATATCACCCACAAGTAAACAAAAACAAGCTCTTCACACTTTACTTTTCAAAATAAAATTCCTTGAAACTGTATTTTTTTTCTTATTCATTTTCAGGAAATTTATTAATGTCAATTATGCATCTTAATATAGATAGATAGACTAGCACATTAAATGTAAAAAAGAAAAAAACGTGACATTACTGTAAACAGAGTGATTTATGTGTATTACACATATTTCAATTAATCTAACAATTAAATACAGCATAAACTGTATAAATATATAAAACACATTGTTCCCAACTTGTAAATTTCAATTTTTCAATGTAACACTCATTTTAAAACCATTTCGAATCAAATATAAAAATTTCATTGAGAAACTTAAGTGAAATTAAATAGACACAAAGTTTTGAAATATACTTTTCTACTAATTTGGAAATCGTGACAAACCTGTACAGTTACATATAAGATATAGTTATACAAAGTTAGTTTTGAATAGAATGCATTTTGTTTATTTTATTTCTAACAGAATGATAAAGAAAAAAACAATTATGTGATTGTTTCTTGAATTTTGTATTTTAGCTTGTAATTACCGTATTTTCTTGTATATAATCCGCAGCGGCGTATAATCCGCGGCAATTTTTCACGCCGAATAGTCTAAAACATGTATTGCTGATAATATGGGTGTCACATAAAATAAAAAAGATGCACCGTAGGATTAAAAATTTAATAAATTGTATAGGAAAAAAAAACATTTATTATGAAAAATATCAGTCTAGATCCACTTCATCGCAAAGTGCGATTAACTTGAGATGAAAGCACGAGTTCAATCAAGAGCGATAATTTCGAGAAGATTTTTGTAAAATTAATCGATATTTAGCTTCTAATATCTTTTAAAACGATGTTAGACATATTTAAATTAATATATATTTGCTTCGTTAATATTTAAATGAAAGAAATGGATTATTTACAAATTGCGTATTTCATACAATTTTTTTATATTGCACGTGATTTGTTTTTCACTTCACATTAACACATTTGACGACATTTTTTTTATTTGCTTTCGCTATAGCTTTTAATTTAAAATCTGCATTGTAACTTATAATTTTTCGCTTCCATATGACGATATATGAATTTGAATATTTTAAAAACGAAACAGCTGACATCAAGGCAAATTGCACAATGACGTTAGCAAATTTACAACTGTAATATCTTTAAGAGGAACCGAATTCGTTTTTGAACGTAACTGAACAAAGCCGATTACAGTTTAAATAACTCAGATGTATCTTAGTACTACCTGTTATTTATATTATGAAACATAATAAGTATTTCTTTCAAAACTTTTTTGTAAACTTTTCTGATGGAAAATGTCTTTTTATCAGATTATCCCCGGTGGCGTATAATACGGACAAAGAATTTTGGAACTTTTTTAACACATAATCCGGGGATTATATACAGGAAAATACGGTACTTGAAAATTTTGCACTCTAACATTTGAATATTAATGAAACAGATGATGTATCTGGGTATACTGAGTATTTTTGTCTATGTGCATTTTACTTCAATTTTATAAAATGCATTTTATTTCAGAGTAAAATAAAATGTTTACTTTGGCAACAGTCTTTGAAGCAATCAGCTGAGCTACCTCCATGCTGAAGTGATCCACAATTTCAGAGCACTGAGATGATATGGAATCTGCAGCCTTGAGAACATGAATATAGTTAGACATTGGTAAAAGATGGTGTTCCCTGAATGAAGATTTTTGATAGTTTTTAGATGTTGAACTAGTTGCAACATTGTGCCCATTTTCCATAATGCTGTAAATTAATATGGAAAAATGACAAATTATTAATACTGTCATGAATACAAAAATTGAATATATATTTCCTTTTGATATTTTTAAAATTAAAAAAATATATATTTAGATAATCTCAAAATATAATAGTAAGGCTCTAATTCTTTCAGTTGTTTTAATCAACCATAAAATGGCATTATTCTGCTATTCTATTTTTATTGCTATTTTTCAAGAAACTTCTGTTATTTGACTTATTGTAAGACTAGCATATTATTTTTCAAATCTATAAAAAAATTTAGTATTTGAAATAATACTAGTTTAATAATTTTTAGCTATATACTAGTATTAAATAGTAATATTCCATACTATTTTGACTGATTACTAAATAAAAATAATTAAATTCATCAAACCTTCACATTCTTAATATTTATATTCTTTTAAAATATTCAAAAAGCAAAAGAAGTCATGACTTTTTATGATCTAAACATTAATTCTTAATAAAAAGACATTTTTCATATCAAATTAGTTATATTAATATTTAAAGTAAAAGCACATTAAAATTGACAAGAGAATCATTGAATATCCCTTTGAAATTGTATCACCTTTAGAATAATCTAAATAGTTCAATGAAATAATCATATAAAATATATTTTTTCTTAAAAAGAAATTTAGATTGAAAATAAAATATAAACTAGAATTAGTTCCGATTATAAGCAATCTTAACATAAAATCTAACTTAAAATTGAAATTCCAGTAATTATATGAAATGTTAAAAATTATTGCATTGCAATAGATACTAAAATTTAATTGTAAC